>APFE030194507.1:10404-35507 GCA_000404065.3 Pinus taeda | reverse complement strand
AATATATTATTAAAATACATTATAAAATTCTAATAATATTATTTTAACTAAATAATTTATCTAGTCAAATCTAGTCGTTCTTATTATATTATAGTCATTTGTCCAGCCTAGTCCAATATAGCCGTTTTTTGGCCAAACCTAGCTGTTTGAAGCTCTGCTATCCCTATCTAACATGAAGCCATGATCTGATTATTCGACTTGTCCTGACGATGAACCACACTTGCTGGTTCGAAACGCGTCGACGAAATTCTTCTGATGTGGTTTTTCCAAAAATATTTCTATCATACAGATTATGGATCACATAAGCTTAAATTTGAATAAAGAAATATTATGCATAAAAATTTTGGTGGATATTCATACATTATTTACCCTTTTTTAGGTATGTGTGAAAGTTAATGGTTTTCACATTTTTCAACTACTTCTCCTGCTTATCTTGTTTTTACACTTGGTTTGCAGATGTCGACATTCTCCCAGACTTACATTGGCTTTGTTGATGGTGCTAGTCATAGTAATCGTAATTTATCTTTCGCATCCTGGGTTATCTATTCACCCAGTAATGAGCTAGTCTCTATTCATGGAATATGTCTCGGTCAAACAACAAACAACATAGGGAATATAGAGAAGTCATTGAGCTATTAGTTGATACCATCGTATTTGGTATCCGGTGTTTGATCATTAGGTTATATTTTCAGCTCGTCATATTACATTTAAATGGTGTCTATGTAGTAAGGAATTCAACAATGTTAAGAGTATTTTTACGAGTCTGTATTTTGGAAAGGAAATTTGATTATATTGAATATCAACACATTTTGAGATATTTAAACACATTAATAGATGCATTAGTGACTCATGCGTTAAATAGACATTTGCAACATTTGTAAGTTAAAAACATTGTTCATTCATACATTGATCAAGATAAACAATAGGCAAAAGTAGTAGCTTTTCATTAAAATAGAGTTTGTATAAAAGTGTGTGTCTACAAAATATGTCATCCGAGGACAGAAGGCCTCTCAGCCTTTCAATTTTTGAATATGCTAACACAAGATCAAAATGTGGTCCTAGAAACTATAACAGCTAAGCATGATCATGTGCATGATAACAAACAATAACACGAGCAACTCGACACAACAAGCGTTTGAGGGTCCCTGGAATCCCAACTACATGTCTCTGATAGGCGCGAGGAATGTCATTTGTCCCAATGTCTTGGATGTTCGAAGTCGACCTCTCAAGTTTGTGTTCCAGCTCTATCAGGATATCCTTTGCCTCTGGGTTAGCTACTGCAGCTGCTATAGGCTGCTCACCCCATCTATCAACTCACCTTATCCCTCCTGGTTGGGTTGAACCCACATCTGCACATGAATTTCAGATAATTATCCTTTGAAAACAAAAAACACATAAAAATTAAAAAAATGGAAATATTTCAAAATGCAAAATTCTCACCCAGATCATCCCACTGAGTTCCAACTAGAAGTGGGATATCAGGATCACCTCTGTAATCCATCCCAGCATACATAAAGTCCTCAATCAGAACAGTTTGTTGGCCTAACTAGTCAAAGAACTCTACAGTATACCTCACTACTAGTCCATAACCTCCATGGCATGCCATCAGTGCTACCCACCTCATCATGTGTGGATCCCTGGGACCCCCCTCATCTGCTAGGATCTGTTGTGGCCAAAGGATATGAATCCTCTCTAGGGAAATAGCAACAAGAATGGCACCATAACCGAAATTCTTCAGTTTTCCATTCTTGCATCTATTTAATTGGCCCTTCATGTTCACCACCACTGCCTCACACCAGTTGTACATCGTGGATTCCCAGCATTCCACAACCATCTACATCTATGCCCGTGTAGCTAAATGAAGGGCAGTACTGCCACACAATTTTCAAACAGTAAAGTTAATGGTCCTCAAGGGAAAGATATCGATGGTCTGAATATCAATTCACCCATCCTTGGGTGGTGCACCCCTGCAAAAGTGTCGTAGATACCCATCAGTAGTATCTCCTCCCACCCTCTTTCTGAATAATGAAAGATCGGCTCCCCGATGAGATAGCCCAGTCAATAAATAGATGTCATCGGCGTCAATGGTAACGTGATGATCAGCGGTCACAAAACATTGTTCCTAAACATTCCAGGTTTTTACCAGCCATGTCATCAAATCTACCTGAACTTTCATCCTAGGAATGAGCTAGTATTTCAGGAGGCCACAAGTCCTGAGAGCCTGCATGGTGGTCGGATCTGCCAAAGCTATCAAATAATTAGCTTCATGCACTTTTTGCCTCCACTCCATTTTTTAGCAATCAAATGACCTGAAATGGCCATTTTAAAAGGATTAGAATCCTTTTAGAAACCCATCTCATGTTTTTCTTGGCCCACAACTTGTTTAAAAATAAACCCTCGATGCCTGCATGGCCACCCTTTTATAGATGGGGCACAACTACGCATATTTTGCCAATAAAATTCCGCGTAGGCTATGATTTTCCGTGTGGAAAATTTTATCACCCTGCACGTGCCCGACTGAAAAGAACTCCCGCAGGGACGAGGGCACATTTTTAAATATAATCTTGCCCCAAAAAATAAATCAAAGCTTAAAATGAGATTTTAAACAAATGAAAATCTAAGTTAAGGAGAGGTCTTCTACCTTGAAGAAGCGATGCGTGATTTCGTCCACTGGTTAGCTCAGAATCAGCCCTGGAAGTCTAGCAGTAAAAAATCCTCTCTCTACTCTCAAATGGTAAAAATGAAAATGGTGAAAATAATTTACCATTCTCACTTTTTATAAGCTTTTTAAAGCTAAACAATTATTATTTTTTATATGTAAAACCTTTTTGAGCGGTTATGACAAGTTATTGAGTTTAAATGTGCAGGATATGTTATAAAGCGAGGATGAATCATTTTCACTATTTAGCAAACTTTTATCACTTTTCATGCTCTTAAAAAAAATTACGAAAAGCGAAAATCATGGAGTCTTCCTTTAAGTCCTTTTCAGACTCTTTCAAAATGGAAATATTGTTGAGTACTTGCTTGTTCGAACTCGTAAAAGTAAATGAACAATTGTCCACTCAGTATAAGTTTACCCCTTTTACGGACTGAGTTAGGATTGTTTACGAAAAAGGTATACATTGACTGAACATGGTCAATAGATTTCTCTCCTGTATTATTTTATCTTTTTTCGGACATGAGAGACTAAAACTTACAAAAAAGAACCTGATAGAGTCTACTTATATTTTTATTCTAACTCTCATAAACTGAAAAACACCGAGCTTTACTTTCTTCGGGCTCGTTAAAATTCTACAGTAAAAGAGCTGAATGAGTTTTCTTTTTGTGTCATTTTCAAACTCTTAAAATAAAATGACATCTAATTACTCCTTACTGGACTCGTAAAAAATTAAACAGTATAGAGCCCAATAAGCATAACAAGGTTGAACCATTCCTTCTTAGGGTTCGTTATAAATACTTCGATGGACTCATCCGAAGGATGAGCTTACAGTCCAAGCACATGTTATCCTCCTAAAGCTTGTAAAATGTAAAGAGGTACTTGTTAGTAATGGTGGGGGGAAATTTGGAAAAGGCGTCCATTTTACATTATCATTTTTTAAAGGTAGCAAGTCGCTCTTGAACACAGCACTCTGTCACACTCATGTCCGGGTTGGGAAATCCATTTGTCTTACAATCAATCAAACCTCATTTGAAATTCTTCATGGGTTTTGGTATTATTGTTAGGTCAAATGTTTCCCAAGTCAATTGTTGTGTCATTATGTGTTCAAGATAAGTTCAACCTCAATTCAAAATACCTTTGAAAATTCTAGCCTTCAATTGCGTCGGCCATCCTTGAGTTAGTCCTTGCAAACTATTTTCAAAACTTGACATTTTGTTTCATTTCTTAGGATTTCCTACGACAGGTCGCTTCCTATTGACTTCAACTCATTATCTAGGAAGTTGATATAGAAACCTTCAGTACCTTGAAAGCATGCATGCCTTAATGGCAGGTTTCTCACTTTTGACGATAAGCTCTCTTCATTGGCCTTCAATCAAACGATTATATGAGTGTTCGACTTCAGATCACCTATTAACACTTCATAAATTGTACTGGAAGTACCTTGAGAACCATTGTCATTATTGGTGGTTTCTCTCGCGCTTGTTAACAGTTCACATCATTGACTGGTAATCAAGTGGTTTCTACCATGTTCGACTTTGAAACATTCACTTGCATGGTTAGATTCATACTATGGATCGAGAGATGGAGATCAAGACCCTAGATCTAGTTTCATCAATCCAGGTTATGAGGAAATTTTATATTCATGATTAGGTATATAGATGGTTGCATCTGTGTTGTGTCTACCATCTATAATATTTTGGGTTTTCCATGCTTGTTCATCGAGTTCACTTTACTCTGAGTATGGTAATGCCTACCTCAAAGATGATTTTTGATATATATTTGCATTGTAATCCTTGAATGTTCCTTGTAGGTTTCCGACCATTGCCTCTAATTTGATCCTTGGAATGATAAAGCTCTTCAATATTTTCAACTTATTTTACAGACTTCACACTTTAGGGGGGAATTTGTTACATGTCAATTTGTCACCATGACACTTGATCAGTTTATGAGTCTTTTTACCGCCCGTGAACATGTTTGAATGAACTACCTTAGAAGTCAAAAAACTAAAAATATCTTGAAGTAGATGAGAAATTTGGGGAAAATAGCTGTCACACCTTGTTAATTTCTAGTTGCACTGATTTTCCAATAGTTTCCCACGCATTCGCTGGAATTAACTCTGGTAACAGCATAGAGTTGTGCTCTGTTTCCCTCTATAAACCTGCGGAGGTGAATTCAAGAAAGTAAAAATAAAAAGTACATTCTAGAAACATAGTTGGTCGAATATTTCCCAACCAAAAGCTTCCAGGTGATGACTATTTGAACTATAATCCTTAGATGATGCATCTTAATCCCTTTTCTCAAGGTAACCTAATCCCTCAATGAAGGATTCTCATCCTCCTCCTTTGGATTTGAAACATCTTCCTTTTGGCCTATAAAATGACTAAAGGGTAGAGGGATTGAGGAGTTCATAAATCAAAGAAGACACACTTATGTTGTTGGTTTGAGATTGGAAAGCTTGTCATCTAAGTAGGAGATTGAAGGCATTTGGGAGGGACCTCACAGCATCAAGGCGAAGGTTGTAAGGCTCCTCTTAATCTTTGATTAATACAAATGAACACTTTCTACCATTGATTTGTATAATTGGAATAATGAATGGTTTACAATTGTTTATAATGTTTAGAAAGGAAAATTCAATTCCTGATCCCCTTGATCATTAGGTTAAGTTGTTTGGATTATTATATCACATTTGATTTTGATCCTTTTATGGTCGATGTTTGCAGGTCTTATCAAGCATTGAAGAGCTACATCGAATCACAATAATGGATCTTCATCGAGCATTTCATGAAATAGGTAAGAGGCTCATCCATTAGCTTTAACTCTTATAATTAAAACAAGTTCAACTTAGGGAAAGGGTCAGTTCAATTTTCTTGCTTGTTTCTAGTTTCTATCAAGGATCTAGGGAAATCACTCTTGTCTGCAAGAGGGATTTGTTCGGTGTAACATTTAGGGAGACCAGTGTAATTTGCTGCAATATTTTTAAGGCACCATGGTGTAGATGACCCAATATCTTGTGCCAAAGTTCTCCAACATCGCGACTCTACATGTTTTCATCCTTACTTCTCAATACAGTGCAATCTCCCACCTCAATTTTGTATAGGTTCTTCACATGAACCCCAATCTACTTCACTTTCTAGGTAGCTATGCATCTCAAAAAGGATTTCCCTTTACTGAAAATAGCATCATAGCCATGATCCTCTAATACTACTCCAGAGATCAGATTCTTCTTCAAACCAAGTACAAACATAGCATCTTTGACACAAAGAGGAAAGGATTCTCCCTCTCAAAGGTGACATT
This sequence comes from Pinus taeda, assembly GCA_000404065.3. Classification (NCBI taxonomy): domain Eukaryota; kingdom Viridiplantae; phylum Streptophyta; class Pinopsida; order Pinales; family Pinaceae; genus Pinus; species Pinus taeda. The sequence continues at coordinate 29,554 of APFE030194507.1, read as the reverse complement.
ACCAATTCCTGTAACATTGTACCTCCCATCATCATCAATTTCAATATACATCTATAGATCCTTCTCCTCCAACATACTAAAAAAATCCTTGCACCTATCATATGGAACGAGGCACCGAAATCAAGATACCACACACTCCCCAGCATTTTGTTGGCCACACATGCTATTAGGGTGAAGTATACTTCAAATTGTGAAGGTAGTGCTTCACCTTCTATTCATCCTAAAGGCTTCTTGGTAGAATTCGTGTGTGGACATTTTGTTTCATAGTTCCTGAGTTCATGGAAATGGAAGCATTTTATCTTACTCATTTCATTCTTCTTTCCATTATTTTGGTTGGACTTAGGTTTTCTCTGGGTATTCTTTCCTTTTCCATTATTCCCCTTTCCAACCAATGAAGAATTATCTTCATCCTCATCTTTGGATGATTTTCCCAATTTGATAATTTTTCCCTTCCATTCGCAAAGTCATAGTGGTTGTGCCAAGATTTTGGAAGGACTAGAAGAGCTAGGCTCACCAGTTCATATTTTGCAACATTCACACCAACCCCTCCAAGCTCATCCCGAACTTGTGTAAATATGGAGAGATATTGCGGAATAGTATCATTATTTTGCATCTTAATGTTTTGAAGTTTGTCTTTCAGGGCCAATTTTCTATGGTCACTGTTATTTTTTAATAGCTCAGTCAGTTCCTTCCACATAAAAATGGTGTCTCTTTTCCATGGATATTTGAGACCCCATGGTCTCTCACACCTTCCAGAAGAATTCTCCTACCCTTTGCAACATCCTTCTTCCATCAGTCTAATTGTTGTGCATCCAACTGTGGAGGTTTTGCAATGTCATTTTTAACATATTTAACACACCATTGTCATCGAGCACTGCTTCCATTCAATCCTTCCAGGCTATGAAATTCAAGCTACCCTCTAGGGAATACTCCAATCTCAGTCCGTTGAAATACATCCTCCTGATCCTGAAGAAAAAGTGCTGCAAGAAAGCTGAAAATTTGAAATTCTTGAGAGACAAGTTCGAAATATTAGTTCTAAGGTGAATTTTGAGGCTCTGATACCATGTAGAAATTTAATAGTATTGCAACTTCTCAAGAAATTTAATCTTAAATCAAGAGATAAAATTCTTTTCTAATAATCTCCATAATGAAATTCACAATTTAGAGCAAAATGCATAGACATGCAATAAGAAAAATCACAAATACACATTGATTTTTAGGGGAACCCAACTGGGAAAAACCCATGAAGACTCTTTACATTAATCAAATGAATAGAGAATCTATTACAATTGTTAGCTGCAACTCTGAGCTCAACCTACCAAAGGATATTTGTTCTCTTTTCCCAATCAACAACTTTGGCCAACACTTAACCAAATATCAGCTCAGCTAGCCTCTTATTTCCTTGGGCAAGTATTGAGGAAAATAGCCCTTGTTATTTAGGAATTTCCTCCAAATTGATTGCACAATTCACAAGGATGGACCACCTAACCTCATGCAAAACCTGTACACTCAAGCTAGTTTACAATTGTTGTTACACTACCTTGTCATCTCCACTTCAGCTAAGGGAACCTTAATTCCTTACATGCACTAGTTATTTTGGGTTGATTCATCAGTTAACTAACAGATCCCTGAGTTAGACTGTTGTCCCACTGCATAATTGACCTTCAACTAACTCTAACAATAGTTAGAGTTCAGTTAACTAAATACAACATAAAATACTTGAACTAGATTACTAAAATTTAGCAATCACGCATGCATAACTGAACTCCAAGCCCTCTAACTTGAATTTACTAAGCTAACTGAGTGACAAGATCCATGTCACACTATTTAAATTCCTCCAAGTTGTCCTGCTAATGTGGAAATTTCATTTACTCAATTTGACTAAGGCTAAATTAAAATTGAGCCTTTATTGCTACATTTTTTCAACATGCCCCTCTTGATGGGCTCAATCATTGTAAGAGAAGGTATAAATAAGATATATTTTAGGTTATTTGTGACACATCCAAGTGTGAAATATCACAAGTTCTCTGATTTAGCCACAGATCTAGATGCGCTCAAGCGAAGATGAAAAGGAGATATGTTTGATTACTTTTCTAGACAGTCTCGAGCGTTGAGTTTATCTAGAGTAGGGTCAAGATATGGGAGGCCAATTTAGCAGGTTTTGTACATCTTTAAGGGTTTTTTGAATCTCTGTTTGGGTTATAGGTTTCCTGAAGTGGGTGCAGGTGGATGGTTGGTATGTTCAAGGGAGATGAGAGGCTTAGAGAGATTCAAACACTAGGTTGCAGTCACTAGGAGGCACAATGTAGGAGTAGAGAAGGAAAATGTGGGGCTTGGAGTTGTTTAGGAGGATTGAACTAACCCTAACCAAGTTTAGAAATTACAAAACAACCAAGGACAAGAGGGACAAAAAGTTTTTGATAAACAATGTACGCCTAGTCTTCTTGTTGTGACATTTTGCTAGAGGATGTAGAGTACTAGTTTGGACAGAATTGGAAGGTCGTCATAAGGTTGTAAGGAGGGTAGAAAGTGGATGGTCTTAGTATCCCTAGATCAGTTGATAAGGAATTTGTGGCATTTCTAAGAAGGGTGAATATTTGTGTAAGCTTGGGACTAGTCCTTGAAGGACAAAGAAGGAGGTCGAGGTGAGAAGATTACATAGGACGTAGATTACTTATAAGAGAAGGACATATATAGCTCAAGTGGGAAGCTATCCACTCCCTAAGTGTGTCTTCATCAGGGAACACAAGAAGGCACTAGTGGGAAGAAGTCCCTAAGAGTTGTGTCCTTGAAGGACAAAGGAGAAGTTAGTCGTAAAGAAGTCCCAAAGGAGTTGAAGAGCAGTAGTGGGAAATTGAGAGTTGTTCACAAAAAGAGTTGTGAACAAATCAACTAGAGTCTCTATGTGTTAATGCATTCAAGGACTAACGATCAGCTAGAAAGTAGTTAGAGAAGACATGTTCAGTGACCTAAAGTATTTGATTCACTAATAGAGGTAGCTTGGTGTTGTTTCAAATTAAGAGCCAAAGGACTGGGCAGGTGTGTTCAGGATATGACCAAGAGGAGCTCAGAGAGCACACTACATCAGCCAGATGGTTAGCGTATCTTGTTTGGGAATTTGGTTGTCATAGTTGTTGACAAAAAGTCCGAGTTGTATTCTTTTATAAGTGATTATATGAGGACCATTATCCCTGGTATGGGAGCCCTAGATTTTTGTATTATAGTTTGTTAATATAACAAAGTTGGTATGTTTAAAATTGTAAAAAATTGTTTATACCTTTATGCACGTGTTGATTTACTATTTTATTTTATTTCGTTATGCAAAGTAGTTTATTGTGGTGTTTGGATTGGTAATGTCAGTGATTTTAAGACCTTGACCTATATTCTCATATTGTGGAAAAACAACATGGTATCATAGCTACTTTGAAGAGCTAGTGAATCAGAGTGTGCATGACGAAGCAGCTCAGCGGGAGCTAAGATCGTCTAGATCATGGAGCGAAGGGTTCCATTGAAGACATGTAGATGTGGTATTCATTGGCCTGGAAGTGAGATTGGTTGGGGGTTCTTGTGCATTAGTGGTGAGCCTAGTGAACAATAGTTTGTTTTAGGGCATGTTATTGATCATGGAATTCCTTTGAATTTCTATGGACCGTTGGGACAGTTTGAGGATTTCTTTGGCATGGATGAGATTGGTATGATCGAGATTACTTCATGTGATGGACTGCATATTAGCAGGTTGGTTTCTTCATTAGATCATGATGTTGCATAGCCAATATTGGAGGGATGTGCATGAGTTTTTTTTTATCTGGGAGGATCAATGCTTTTACGACTAGATTGTGATGATGATAGCCCATGTTCAACTGCAGCTCAGACTGACCTTATAGGACATGAGATCAGTAGCAAGTTGAGCTAGTGGAGATCTTGTAGACTCGGATGGAGTTTAGATTCGGAGGGAGCAATCCTATGGATGTATTGAGGTCTTCATGTTCAAATTAGATGAGGCAGAGGCACTACCGAGATAGTGTGGTTCATTCTACAAAGTATGCTACAATGATGGATGCTAGTGTCGTCGGTGATGTTGATGGAGACTTCCTAGTGTTGGAAGTACCTCCCTCGCTGAGAGGCAGTGTTGATTTTTGTAGCTTGGGAGGAACTCCAAAACCTAGGCTAGAGGGTTGTGGAGGAATTGGCTTCATACGGTCACTTTTGGGCCAAGAACCCAAGCTTGGGGTTTTTCACCCCAAGGATTTGGGCCAAAACCAAGGAGGATTTTGATGACTTGGCACATGGAGATGAAAGAGAACCCTTAAAGGAGTAAGGGGAAACTTTAAGCACCATGAGATCTCTCGTCAAAGTGGAGATATTAATTTTTGAATGTTTTGTGTGGGTGAATTTGTATCAAAATCAAGTCAACCTTAGTATAAGGTCCCCGTCTTGATAATTTGGATGTAACCCTAAGAGAAGGTATAAATAAGAGAGATTTGATGCTATTTGTGATACATCCAAGCGTGAAATATCACAATTTATTCTCAATTTAGCCATAGATCTAGAGGCACTCAAGTGAAGTTGAAAACGAGATATGTTTGGTGACTTTTCTAGACAGTCTTCAGGGTCAATTTTATCTAGAGTAGGATCGAGGTCTGGGAGGACAATTTGGCAGGTTTTATGCATGTTTATAGGTTGTTTATCTCTATTTTGGTAGCATATTTTTTGAAGTGGGTGCAAGTGGATGGTCGGTCTACTCAAGAGAGCCAAGATGACTAGAGAGCTTCAAACATTAGGTCACATTCACTCGGAGGGACAGTGCATGAGTAGAGAAGGAAAATGCAGGGTTTGGAGATGTTTAGGAGGACTGAAGTAACTGTAACTAGGTTCATAAATTACAAAATAGCCAAGTACAAGAGGGATAACAAAACTTTTAGAAACAAGGTATGCTTAGTATTCTTGTTGTGATTTTCGCTAGAGGATGTAGAGTCCTAGTTTGGACTTAATTGGAAGGTCATCCTAAGGCTGTAAGGAGGGTAGCAAGTGGATGGTATTAGTAGCCATAGATTAATTGGTAAGAAGGAATTTGGAAGTTGTAAGCATGGTGAAGGTTTTTGTAATCTCGAGACTGATTCTTAAAGGAAAAAGGAAGGAGGTCAAGGTGAGCAAATTACATCAACCCTAGATTACTTGTTATAGAAGGACATCTACAGCTAAATTGGGAAACCCTCCATGCCCTAACTATGCCTTCATCAGGCAACACGGGAAGGCACCAGTGGGAAGAAGCCCCTAAGAGTTGTGTCCTTGAAGGACAAAGGAGCATCTAGTGGGAAAGAAGTCGCGAAGGAGATGAGGAGTGGCAGTGGGCAGTTGAGAGTTGTTCACAAATGAAGTTATGAACAACTCAACAAGAGTCTCTTTGTGTTCATGCGTTGAAGGACTAATGATTGGGTAAAGAGTAGTTGGAGAAGAAGTGTTTAGTGACCTAAAGGAGTTGCTTCATTAATAGAGGTAGGTTGGTGTTTCTGCAGATCAGGAGCCAAAGGACTTTGCAGGTGTGTTCAGGATATGACCAAGAGGAGTTGAGGGAGTGCTCTACATCAACTAGATGGTTAGTGTATCTTGTTTGAGTAGTTCGGTTGTCATAGTTGTTAACACCGGGTCCTAGTTGTAGTCTTGTATCAATGGATGTATGAGAGCCATAATCCCTGGTACGGGAGCCCTAGCCCATTGTATTATAGTTTTTTAATATAACAAAGTTGGGCAGTTGAAAATTGTAAAAAGTTGTTTATAGTTTTGTGCATGTGTTGATTTATTGTTATATTTTTTTCCATTCTGCAAGGTATTTTATTGTGGTATTTGGATTGGCGTGTTAGTGAATATTAGATAAATTTTGAGGGCTAAAATGGGCCTCCTAAGGAATATTATAAAATAATAGTGGAAATAATAAAACAAGATTAGATTACGTCATCAAGTTTTGGAGGGAAAAAAAGAACTATATTTCAACTCGTATTTCCAACTTATCTCCCAATGGTTTTACTCAAATTTCGAGCAGGAACACTCATTGAATGCGGAATTTAGTTTTTCATCCAACGAGTACCCACGTTGCATACTTTTGATGGACCCTACTACACAAAAAAATGTGAAATGCATGAAAAAGTGTGATTCAATCATGTTTTTTCATGTATTTCACATTTTTCGTGTAGTAGGGTCCATCGAAAGTATACAACATGAGTATTCCTTGGGCATCCAACCAGTGCTCCCACTCAAAATTTGAGTAAAATCATAGGGAGATAAGTTGAAAATATGAGTTGAAAAAGTAGTTCTTTTATTATTTTATTTCTTTATCATTTTACCTTTGTACTCCAAAAATGGTGAATCATCCCCCTATGGTTGACATCGTCATATTGAATCCTACTGGCTCTTATAAAGTTGAACTTTGTTGTATATTTTTGTTTTTAGGCCCATTTCTTACCTCAAAAAATCTCTAATGTCTAAGATCCTAACCTAGATTCCAGTACCGTCGAAAAATAACATGTTAGGAGATTAGTGTGACCTTCTTGATCAGTTTTATGTCAAGGATTTATGTGCCCTATCTTCAATTCTTGTGACAGTGATGTTTGGGTTATTCTTCAGTGCTTGTGACGGTGATGTTTGGCACATCTTCAATACTTGTCATAGTGATGTTTGGGTTGTTCTTCAGTACTTGTGACAGTGATGTTTAGGTTGATCTTCAGTGCTTATGATAGCGATGTTTAGGAATTCTAGTTCTTATGATTGTGGTGAATGGTAGTGATATTATATGCCTATAATAGTGATGTATAACATTTTTCATCTATCCTTAGGGCTATGATATATGAAAGTGTCCTTATGACTAAGATGTGTGAGAAATTCCTTATATGATAGTCCCTTTATAATAGTGATGTATGGCATGTTCTTGTGACAAATATGTATGGATGTATGGTGATGATGTATGTCTCATGTGATAGTGATATATGGCAGAGATACTTGTTCCTACGTGGAGTGATACTTGTTCTTTTATGACAATGATGTATGGCATGTCCTTGTGACCACATGGGTTCCTATTGGGGGATATATGTTGAAGAAAAAATGACATAATATATTGAAGGATATATATTGAAGAAAAAATGACATAATATATTGGGGGATATACAGGTAAAGGGTTTTTATATTCGCATGTATGACAAGTGGAGCTCAAAGTAAATATAAACGAGTATAAAAAATGTTAATGAGAAAATGGATACCTACAATATCTAGTAAAAGTAGGGGTTTTTTAAATTACGAAGGTGTATCGGATTCATATTGGTAGGGGGTTAAATAATGTGATTGTTAGATTTATTTTCCAATATGTAGTCAAATTAAGGGTATTATTTAATATTCCACGAACACACGTTATATCTCATATGTTCATTGAGTGAAACCCCCGCACTTGTGACAGAGATGTATGGAAGTAAGGAGGTGATACTTATAATTGTGATGACAGTGATATGATCGTGAAAGAGATATATGCTACCTTCATTGATATTGAGGCATCCCTATCAAAGATCTTGTGCAAGACACCTTGATAGACTTGTCTATTGCCATCTTATGAGGATCATGTATGATATAGGGTTGGCCCTAGGAGGCCTATTGTGATTTTTGTTGAAATACTTGTGTCTCATTATATATGTACTTTGTATAGCAGCTGAACATTGATTGTATAATAGAAGAAGAATAATTAATTATGGGTTTTACCCCTTGTGGGGTTTTGCGCTTGTCTCCAACCAAATTCATAATGTCTCTATTGTGCATGCTTTTCCTCTAATGACCCTTTTTTTTCATTTTTGATGTTAATGGTCTCTCTATATAATTTCTTATGATGATATGGGGTGAATATAATGTGAAATTGTTAAAAAAGTTTAAAAATGCAATTATCTGCAGCAGAGAACAACCTAGCCCTAAAATTAAAATTGCCTCTGTTGTCAGTTCTGTCAATCTTGTTATAATCAACACATCACACGTATACTTTTCCAAATGTGCTATCATATGATGTTTATCATGCCATGAGTCTATATTATGATTTCACCATCAAACTGTCTATGTTGATGTATATATATAAATATAAATGTGTGGCTCAATTCATCAATTATAAACCCTCATATGTTGTGCATTGACATGGTTATGAAGGGTATGGAAAAAATTATTTATATCAATTTGAATATATGATTTCTCAAATTCAGCATTACCCAAGCTAAAATTGTGCAACACAATCAAACTGTCACCATGGAGGTAAGGTGATGGGTTTTCAATCTATATTTGTGGATTGATATTGTCAATTGATCACTTTGGAGGTTGTTTTGTCTCCAAGACTGCCTCAGGATTGACTGATAGAGTCAACATAACATGTTCATGTGTCAACAATGGATAATGAACAATCAACCTCTGCCCATTCTTGAAGCATTTGTAGTCGAACTGAAAACAAATGGTTGAAGGAAATTTGGAATTATGTCTCTTGCATAAAAAAACATGATCTCATACCAACATGCTTCTCACTTATACCACAAGCTCAAAATTAGGAAAATTATCCATGTCGATAAATTAGTGGTATCACTATGTTGGACTAATAAAAGTCAGCACCCCATGTGTGTTTCATGACATGTGCCTAGCAGCCTCTCGAGGATCCCTTAACTTTGGAAATGTGTCCATTTACCAACACCTATGGGGTTTGGTGTAATGAAAATCATGATTCCAACAAGTGGTATCATAGTCAAAGGACTTGAGTTCGAAACGCACCCAGTTCACATTGTGGAGGAAATTATTAGATGAATAAAAGTCAACACTCCCCATTTTTTTTGTGACATGTATCTAAGAACCTCTTGAGGATCCATTAACTCTAGTGATGTGTCCATTTACTAACACCTATAGGTTTTGGTGTAATGGAAATCGTGATTCCAACAAACTAGTTACTACATAGTGAGGCTTGTTGGCACTCTCAAAGATGAAACCCTCAACCAAATCATAGGATCCTTTTGGCAGCTTCCAAGCGTTGTCACAAACCTGGAAAATAAATTAATGGCCCTGTAATTTCGATCTCCCAAACTAATCTCTCAATGGCCTTCACATCCAATGTCACAAACTTGACTTAGATAGCATTTCATGAAAGAATGAAAACAGTAAAATGATTGCCATAAGACAAAATACGATAAGTAAGTTCATTGCAAACAAGAATATCATTACTCCTCAAATGGTTTCTTAGAAAAAAGTTGAGTTGGGGAGTTTACTCCATATTTTAACTTGTCATTGGAAATAGGATTTGTTGACAACATATATGTTCAAAATAAAGTACATGTTTACTTAGAGTTTCCAATTACTTATCACAAAATGTAAAAACCACCACAAATCCATTTAAACTCCATGCATTGCAGATATACCAGAAACCACAAGGATTATATTACAGGTTCAAAAAGAATCTCCATGCATGTAATACCCACTAATAACTCAAGTGTATTAATGTTAAGAATGTAGAAAAAAGTATCAATGTTAAACATGGATTAGCTTACAACCATAAGCCAAAATACTTGGCTTCCTTCATAGTATGCTAGAACCTATTAGCTAGAAAATTTGTTTCTCTCACAAATCTATAGAAATTTATCCGTTGGAAGCTCCTATGACCAATGATCCTCGCCCAATTCCCATTGGACTATCCAATTGCTATTGGATGGAGAAATATGTTCCTTCTACTAAATTTGTCAAATAACTATCTAATATGAAGCCTCCATGCCTTCACTTCCTCCATGTGAACCACATTTCATACATTTTCAAACTGGGTTCTCAATCTACTCAACGTGAACAACCCAAAAGCACCATCGTTTTGCACACAAAATCTAAATCAAACTCTAGTCCGGAAGAGGGAAATAATTATCTTCTTCTCACACCAATCTCTACTCTCTAACACACCACAAGCTACCAATTCTCCTCCTCTCTAAACACTACCATTTGCTACACAAAAACTCTGAAATTCTCCTCAAATCATTCTCTAAATTATGCATACACAATTCTAATAAAACACTACAAAACTATGTGAGAAGTTGTTGCAATCTATACTCGCTCGCAATGCCCTCACAATGGCATTCTCTCACACTCTCAAGAATACCAACCAAATAGACTCAAATTCTTCCTCTATTTATCATTTTTCTATGATGATTAATTAAGTAAATGCTACAGGTTATGGAGCACTCAACAATTCGTTTCACGCTTCTCAATTTTCTCAGAACCATCTCCTTGACTTTATCAAGCCACTCTCTCTACTACTTGATGGATATTATCAAGTTTAACAAACTTTTAAAATCTCCATTACCTTTTCTGACCATATACTAAAAAATTTTTATCAAGAATGTCGCCACAATATCAAAACTAGTTGAGTTGCACGAAGAATACAGAGAAATTCTAGCTAAATTCTCAATTGCATGCATAAAACTATTGGATCTAGGTTGCAACCACATGCACATGCTTGTCTCCATGTGGTTGAAGCCTTTCAAATGCATGCACAAGACTAGCTCCATGCAATTGGGGTAGGGGATAGGTGAAAACCAGTCAAATCCCCTCATATCCTACCCAAACTTCTTCCAAATCTTGGCAAGCCTCTGTAGGACCTCTGGAAGCCACTGGTACCTCTATAATACTTCACCAAGTCACTGCCACATCACCATCATCATAATAATTCAAACTAATTTGACTTGGATGCCAACCAACAAATACAATTACACCTGGGCCATCAACCTGCTCCACAACATCTTCACCATCAGTATGCAGCTCCAAAATAGGTTAAACGTCCTCTAGCACATATACAACCAAATTAAGCATCCTATGACACTTGTAGATCCTCTCCAAGTCCTGTCTCATATCATCAATATGAGGACCTAAACCGGGACATGGAGATCTAATCAACAAGGCTCCCAAACTCTAACTATATAGCAACATCATGAACAAAGAGTAACACATGTAGCAGCATCATGAACAAGGAGGCCATCACATCTCTACTCTATGCTAGCCATGCAACACCTCTGTGCAACTAATCATCATGCCATCTGAAACACACCACCATCTAACACTATGCTACAACATGATCACAAGGACCATGCTACCCTATGCTCACATTTAGTATGCAACACTTGCAAATCATTTCTCCATCCTCACATACCCATGCTAGTAGACATCCCAAAACTAATGCAACACATCATCCATGTACAAGCCACCTGCAACCAAACATGTGTGTGCTAACCAACTCTCCTGCAACCCATGCTACTAGGTTGACATCAATGCCAACCAACAACACATCTACAACACCGCAACACACATCAATGCCAACAACAGATCAATCCTCAAATAATTTAGTTACAATCCTTCTAAAGATTTCTTAAGTATTACTACAAAGACATATGATTATCCCTTTATCAGCTCAACGAATTCACAGAAGTACCTACAAAAACAATTTCAAAGCCTAATGAAACCCATGCAAAATGATAAATGAATCCCCAAAATAACATAATACAAACATAGCCGACAGATTTTTGACTTTCTTCATATATACTTGAAATCCCAGGTCATTGAACAAACTTGCCAAATATGTTTGTTGATTGCTTTCCATTGGAGATTTTATAGGTTCCTGTTTATACTATTCATGGAGGATTTTTAAGGATGCAAACTAACTTGCCTTGGAGGAAAATCCAAAATTTGGATTTTCAATTTTTTGGAGTCAAGAGCCCTCTTTTAATTTCTTTTTTTTTCTAAGTAATATTGATCTATTTATATGGTACAAAAAAGTTACAGAGAGGCCTGGCCTCAGAGTTGTTGATCACCTGTCATCATCAAAAAATTGAAACTGTTTGTTTTGGACTGCCCCAACATAGGGGAAACCAGTCCAAGAAGCCTTTGAAGACTGCCCCCATTATGGGGGAAACTAGCCATTGAACCAGAAAAAAACTATAGTCGAGTAGACCTTGGTTTTCTTGAAAAACAAAGAGAGAATGCATTTCTAGAACCAAAAGACAGGGACATAACCAAAATACAGTGAGACATGTCCACCTGGTGAAGACTCAACCAGAGGATCCAAGACACATGGCGGAGAATCAAGACACATCTAGACCAAAAAACCACGAAACCACAAAACAGTGAAACATATCCACCTGGAAGCTGGACGCCTTTGCACGAGGCCACGTGTTAAGACGGTGGCTCCTCCAAAGCTGGCTCATCCTCAATCCGGCATGCAAATTGATACCAGTCATCATCCTCTTCAAACACGCCTCATCCCTGAGCAGGTGGAGCTTCCTCGGTGCCTTCTGCATCCATCTATCTCTCACAAGTGTCGTTCTGCGTATTTCCTGATGCTTTCATGTCGTTATGCTTGTCCTCCTCACCTGAAGTGTCACCAGCTTTAACCTTGCCATGCAGAGCCTTTCTACTTTCACTTTGCTGCTTGTTGCCCAGGATTTTGATCCCTTGGCTACTAGGCACTTCCCTGTTTTGCTTGTCCCCGCGACTTAACAGAGGAGCTTGCGTCGCAGACTCTTCCTCCAAGGAAATTGTGATAGTTGCAGTGATTGTAGGCCTATTTAAGGAACTACGGAAGCGAAATTGAGTGTTGTGAGGGGTGGGAAAAGGAGGAAGTGGGAAATCCGCAGAGCGAATAGCAATGTCCCTCCTACCTCTGCCACTTCTAGTATTCGGGTAGCGATGAGTGGGGTAAATGAGCGGGTTGGGCATCTCAGTGGTTGAGTCCAGGGAATCAAAGGCAGAGCTGGTCGAAGCCTGCGAGCGAGTAAATCCTCCACGAGTTCCTCTGCATCTACTGCGCATGCGGTGCCTGAGGCGAGCCATGGAAGAATTGTAAGATATATTGACAGCAAAGGAATTGGAGGAAAGGCGACGCTGAGGGTGAGTAGGGGTGGTCAGGCCTTGGTCTAAAAGACAATGATTGGAATGCAAAAAATGGAAACCATTACCAAGATCCAGGCAAGGAAGAATCAAGCAGTGACTGCCTGTTGCAGTTCTAATACATGGTTCAGTGGCTTGCGGAGAATAGACGCCATGGAGAAGAGGAGGATTAACAAAACGATCTGCAGGGGCCATGGTTATGAGGGAGGTGAATTTGTCACAGCTTTAGGGGTCATTAATTATCGCCTGCAATGTGTTATTAATCCCTCTAAGGTAATCTCTTAGGACGATGTAGTTGGCCAGATGGCTCTCCATTCCGTCGGCGGTTCGTCTTGTCACCTTAGTTACCACTATTGACAGCTGCATTCGGGTCGCCCTCTTTTAATTTCAGGTCAACTTACATTTGGATTTTAATTTAAAATTGATCCCCTCCATAATTAATAGAGACACAACATTAATGAAAATCCCTCCATCTTTAATGAAAATCCCTTGTGGCCTTAAGTTTTGAGTAATATGCTAGCCAGTGAGAAGTTGCCACATCATTCACTTTTGGGGTTTCTTGACCAACAAATGGGGTTTCAAATTTATGATGCCATCTCTCCTCAACTGAGAGGATCCATGGGGTGTTGAACCTATCATTAGGATCAATGCAATGGGGAGCATCCAACAAAGGTGACACTGACTCCAAATATCATGATTTTCCATGTCATATTAGTCAACAAAAGCAAGGCTTCTAGGGCTTTCCAGGGCTTCTTGCCCTTTGGAGCTTCCAATCAATGCAAACTAGATGAATATTAAGAGTGTTCAAAGACCGATGTTGGCATCAATGACAACACCATACAACAATGTATCATACATTTGGACCTGATTCATAATTATTCTTTGACATATCTAAAGCAAGTTGTTTTATAACAACCAAACTGTGAGGTAGCTTCAAGACAAGGTTGAGAAAAAGGAGGTATATATTGTCTCTTATGTATTAAAAGTTTCACTTCATAAAGGATAAATAAAAGGAGTTTTTGAAGGTTGAAGATTGATAAAGCTTGGTTCTCCAAAGTTTACATCAGTAGAAAAGGCTTCATTGAATATCTTTGTAAGTGGGTCATTGTCCCTGGTATGGGAGCCCACATCTCATTTATCTACTTTATATTTTCAAGGTGTTTGGGTGGTGCAAGGAAGGAGGGTGAAATATCCTTCAAGTTGGAGCCTGGAAATACTTCAGGGTGGTAGGGTGGTGCTACGGCAAGTTGAAGCTTGCAGAGTGTTGGAGCATCCTATCAGTTGTAGCTAATAAACTTAGGGCATTGGAGCATCCTTCCAGTTAGAGCTGGTAAAACCAAGGTCGAGGAGCATCCTTTCAGGAGTTGGAGCTTCTTGATAAATAGAATGATTTTCTATTGTACTAGGAAGTTGGAGCTGAAAAAAAATTGTACTTATAAATTATTAGAAAAGTGTTCAATGGTTTTTCTCCCATAAGGGTTTCCACCTAAAATTTGTTTTGTATTTCTCTTGTGGTGTGTTTATGATTATTGTTTTATTGATCATGCTCTAAAATTTTTATAATTAACTAATTGTAAGTGAAACACTAATTCACCCCCCTCTCATTGCTTCCAACAATTGCATCTTGTCGTAACTTTGCAAAGTGATCTTCACCATCAAATGCAATAACTCCTAAAGAATGCATAGCTACAGAATAAACAAGTATGCCTCTCCAAAGAGTGCCCATAACCTTCCTTTACTTTTTCCATTTTTAAATACATAAATGCATAGAATTTTGCATCTTGGAATTTGTTAGGGAAGCAACTTTATTTAGTTCTAAATTGTCATTTTCATCAACTAAAGCATCCTTGACTAGGGTCCTCAGTTAACTCTGAGAAGGATAACAGGAGCTCAAACTTCCTTCTAGCATATATGTTCTTAGTTTCCTGGTCATGTCCGACCTCATGTAGTGATCGAACATCTCTAAATGCCTCCAAAGACGATAATGAAATTAGAATTTTCTTAAGATTGATCAAACATGGGGACACATCCTTTATCATCTTTTGACATTGGTGTTGCTTGTTGTACACCACCTAAAATATTATTGAAAGTATTATACCAGTTGAGATGAGTGCTAAACCAATGAAGATGCTTTCAAAAACTAGGGTAATAATCCTCAATTAACCTCTGGTTGTTAGGCATCAACAAACAATTGCCAGACTTTAAGAACTTGGAGCTTGATTATCATACATGCTTATTTGACACTCATATCTTTGTTGTGCTCAAGAGTTCATCCATTGCTTACAATACTTAGTGTACTTAATACAATGAACATTCCTCTTACCATCTCAACTCCATAAAAATATGGCTAAGACACTTCCCTAGCAACCAATAGGTTTTGCTAACATGTAGGGTTCAATGCCACTAATGGAAAAATTCATTGGTTCACACCTTTCAAACCCCCTTAAATACTTCATACAAATAACATATGCAATGTAGTAGCACATTTTCCAAGTGAAATGAGCATATTAGCTATATCCAATTTTGTGTAAA
Source organism: Pinus taeda (assembly GCA_000404065.3). NCBI lineage: Eukaryota > Viridiplantae > Streptophyta > Pinopsida > Pinales > Pinaceae > Pinus > Pinus taeda. The sequence goes on along the minus strand of APFE030194507.1, from coordinate 14,104 downwards.
CTAGCCCCAAAGTGATGCTTCAATTTTTTATTTCATTCAATTCATGAGTTGCAGATCATGGTGATATAGGTGAACTTAGAGATCTATTTGGAGGAATTGACATTAAATCCTTATGGGCGCAAATTTAGGCTAATCAAATCTGTAGGTGTAGATCACCGACTACAAATTTGACTATAATGTTGTATTTCATATGGCCCGACAAATTGATCACTACTTACATATCTATCACTTCACATCTAGTTTCAATGTTCAAACAATCTAGCCTATTTTTCGTCTTCTTCACATCTAGTGTTCAGTGATCTAGACCTGCTAGTCCTTCTCTTAAGACTTATTGTGCATTTCCTCCAAGATCGGGAAAAGACTATGCATCTATATTCCTTTATGTCATGACTCAATTGAATGCTAGCATCTTGATGAGCTTGGGCCATTGTTACTTGAGTTCCAGGCATATAATCCAAGTCTTTTGGTGGTTTTTCCTCAATATTAATAGCACTTTACTACACCAAATGTAGATGAGTAGGGATCTTCTCCATTTGTTGCACATATTCCAAATGATAAAGCTATGCATGTATAGTTTTTCAAACCTATGATGTATTTGTAAGTTTAACTTCTCTAGCATTGTTTTGCTAATCATTCAACTTAACAATGTAATGATTGCAAAATGTAACCACTAGAGAACCAGATTGGTTATAATAAAGAGGGCTAGCATATGGTGGAAAGTTACTATTAGCAACAATATTTAGAACCATGTTCACAACAACCACTTTACTAGTTACTACCTTACTATGATTTAAATATTACTCAGTTGTTGTAACATTTATATTAGGCAGAATGTGGTCAAGGGTGGTGTCTTCATAAGGATGTGCAACCCACTCTTTCAATATTAACACAACAATCATTACTTCGTAATTGGAAGATTTCATGATGGATAGATTCACCTACCTCAAGGTATTCAACATTGCATAAACTTGAAGAACAATTTAGACTTGTGTCTTGAGTATTCAGATCCTTCTTTGCCTCTTCTTGTTTTCATCTCTACAACTTCATGTATTTTTCCTTATGCACAGTAGAAATATCTTCTTCATTTGTTTGTTTAGGAAATCATCTCATGTTGCTCCTACAGTCATGTGTTGTATGCCCAAAAGTGTGGCACTTGTAGCAATCAATATTGTACTTGAATGAGGGAGCAAATGCATTATGGTTTTTGTTGTTGTAGTCATTAGAGTTTTGGATTTTGTCTAGTTTCCAACTTGCTTCTAGAAGATTGATAAGAGCCTCTATGACTTACATAATCATTCCTAACATAGGCTCTTTTATGTCCAAAGTTCGTACATGAATAACAATGACAAAAAAATATAGTTCGATACTTGGCTAAGTATGATTGCCTTGATGACACGGTTCCTTTAAAGATGTTTTGCTTTGAAGAAGATTCACTTTTTTGCTAATCTTTGTCTATTATTTCATTGTTGTTTGCATTGTGTAGGGACTTCTTGAGGCCATCAGCGTAGCTTCTAGGTGTAATAGCTCTTCCAACCTCATCATTATTTATTCCCCTACTTCCACTGTGTTTGGGGCTTTCATGACCTTCAAGCTTTACTTCAATTTATGGTAACTTAATACTTACATTTATTTTGTATGAAATTTCACCCACATAACCAAGACCTCTTTTGTCTTATGGTGATCTTTGACTACTAAGAATCTCATCCAACATTTGAGAACTTTACAAATTCTTGATGAGCTTGCCTACTTCATTCCTTAATGAGACAATCTCTCCCTCAAGCCACTCACAAGTTTCTTCTTTTTCCTTTGATTATCTTTTCATTACTTGCTCTATTCTCTTTGCTTCTAGCTGAATTTTCATGAAGATGATTTCAAGTTTTTGCTCTTACTCTTTCAATTTTTTATCAACTCCTACTTCTAGCTTCTCATAATCCTTGACCGTCTTCTCTTTTCTACTTCCTTTACTTGGAAGTCTCAGGAGGACAACTTATCTTTCAAAGGTGTGACTCTTCTCTTCAAGGATTTGCAAATGCTCTTTAAGCCTTGTATTCTCTTCTTTGAGCTTGCCTATTTGTTCTAGTGCAGCTCTGAGTTATGTGCCATCATCATTTGCTTCTTTTGTTTCATCACAATTCTTCTTCTTTAATTTGTTCATTTCCTTCTTGAGCATCGAATTGTCTTTTCTAATTTGGTTCAATCTTTCTAAGACATATTCCAATGATGCAACCTTCTTCAAGATCTAATGATCCTTTTTTATTGTTTGTATCTTCTTTAAGAGACACCATATTCATGACTATGGTGGAGACTTCTTTCAAGGATTTGGGGCCACACCTCTTTGACTTAACCATTTGTATTTTTAGGTTCTACCTTCCAATGATTAGGTTGTGTCTAAAGGAACTGGCTATAACAACAATTAATTTGTTGGAAACACTAAGAAGGGCGTTGAATCAATATTTCATTACAATTAGGAATTTTTAGCATTTAAAAGCATTCAATGCACATAAATCATGAAACATAAATCTTTTATAACACTTGAATGCCTATTCAAATAATGTTTAATTCATTACAACACTTGTGAGGACACCAATCATTTGTAAGTACCAACTTACAAAAACTGCAAGCTCCACCCTATCAAGAAGACGAGGACAAGAAGCCTCATAAAGCACCAACTTACAATTTTTGTAGGCACCAACCTACAAGAGATTCCAATCTCCTCAGTTGAGCAACAACTCAACAATTTGTAAGTACCAACCTACTTCATGATATTTCACAACTTCTCCTTGCTCACAGCCACCTATCCTCCTTTGTCTTGCTTCTTACTCCTTGACTTGTTGTCAATTTGTCCTTGTTTTTTCTTTATTGTTCTTGATATGTTCCTCTTGAACTATACAACCCAAATTCTTCTACCATTGTCACTTTTAAGTCTTCACCTCATCCACTTCTACTTGCAACACAACTGTGTCATACTAAAACATAACTCTACCTCCTCAACAAAACTCAGCCAAACCTTACCCTCTTCAATAGAACTCGGGTAAGACAACAAACTAGCCTCCACAAAAAGACAACTTGGTCTGCAACTAGTTCTCAAAAGAGATTGAAACTCAACAACATTTGGACTCAAACCTACACAAGGCTAAAACTTCGCATCTACAAGACTAAAACTTGGCCTTCACACAGTTTGGTGTCCTAAAAATCCTAGGGCTAGGGCTTTGACATCAATGACATATTCACTCAACACAATTTACAAGTTTGAAAAATAATTTATATATATTATTACATGGACACATTCTTATTAGAATTGACCAAACAAGGTGTTGCACAAAGTCCTATAAATTTCTTACAACCCATGCATGCTTGCTTATTTATGACCAAGAGGAATCAAATCTCTTTGTCAATGCCTTTGGCCATTTTTATTTTATTATTCTTTTACTTTTATTTCGTTAATTTTGTTTTTTATTTTTATTTATTTCTATTTTATTTTGACCAAGCTAAAATGTTAGATATCATTTTGGGATTCAACTGCGTTAAGTAAGTCATTCATGTATGACCATTTCCATGAGAGGTAGTCGTAACTGACTAATTTCTCATGATTTTTGAATAGTTCACTTAGCACTCATTGCATCGAGTGATGCTCACAGGGGTGAAGAAGTGGGATTGAAACTAGTGAAAGTGGAGAACGAATCACATAGCATCAATCATC
>APFE030194507.1:0-10265 GCA_000404065.3 Pinus taeda | reverse complement strand
GGTGACCTCCTGGGAAGTCCTGGTTACCGGGTGCAAGCCCCGGAAGTGATGATTGATGCTATGTGAGTCGTTCTCCACATTTCACTAGTTTCAATCCCACTTCTTCACCCCTGTGAGCATCACCCGATGCAATGAGTGCTAAGTGAACTATTCAAAAATCATGAGAAATTAGTCAGTTACGACTACCTCTCATGGAAATGGTCATACGTGAATAACTTACTTAACGCAGTTGAATCCCAAAATGATATCTAATATAATGCACTGAGTAATCCCCCATACTTAAATTCAAAAAAAAAAAAAAACTAAAATGTTTACATTAACATTACATTTTTTATGTAATTTGATTTGATCAAAATGTTAAACATTACATTATATTGGGCTCCAAATAAAAATAATATATATATATTTCAATTTTGAAATGAGTTATGGTTTTTGGGCATGTGATGTTAATAAGCCCTAGTATTAGCCCATGGTATTGTAAAAAAACCTATATGAAAGTTAATAATATCCACCATAATACTAGGTTGTACACAATCAAAGTTTGTATAATAATATGATGTTTTTGAAAGATGCTTCAACAACTAACAAATGTCACCATATTTTTAAACAAAAAAACACCATCACTTATGTTAGATGAAATTACCCTTCGCAATTTCTATTTTAGTGCCACTAAGTGTGTCATTGATATTAAAAAGTTTCCCAAACTCGAACATTAATTGATACAATCCTCACCACATAAATCTCAAACCACAATCCTACTTCAAGAATCATGCATTCTCACATAATCACCAACAATGCCAAGCAAACAATTAAAAAGCAATGCATTCTCACATAATCACCAACATGCCTAACAATTAGAGTACTAGTAAAACCATCTCATCAATCACAAAACACATGTGCCTTTGATCATACAACCCAACTATCAATGTTCATACAAGAAGCATATGTTGCCCCCACATCATCTTCAATCGCCAACAATGCCTAACAATTAGGGTACAAGTAAAACCATCTCATCAATCCCAAAACACATGTGCCTTTGATGGTACAATGTAAACATTTTGACCAAGTTAAAATGTTTACATTAACATTACATTTTTTTTAATGTAAATTGACTTAATCAAAATGTTAAACATTACATTATAAAAATAGAAAATAAAAATAATATATATATATTTCAATTTTGAAATGAGTTATGGTTTTTGGGCATGTGATGTTAATAAGCCCTAGTATTAGCCCATGGTATTGTAAAAAAACCTATATGAAAGTTAATAATATCCACCCTAATACTAAGATGTACACAATCAAAGTTTGTATAACAATATGATGTTTTTGAAAAATACTTCAACAACTAACAAGTGTCACCATATTTAAATTTAAGAAAAATAAAAAATAAAAAAAAAATAAACCCTTCATTTATATTAGATAAAAGTACCCTCAGACAATTTAAATTTCCACTCAGTGTGCTGTTGATATTAAAAAGTTTCCCAAACTCAAACATTAATTGATACAATCCTCACCACATGAATCTCAAACAACCACAATCCTACTCATAATCACCAACATGCCTAACAATCACCAACATGCCTAACAACTAGAGTACCAGTAAAACCATCTCATCAATGGCAAAACACACGTGCCTTTGATCATACAACCCAACTATCATTGTTCATACAAGAAGCATATGCTACCCCCACATTATCTGCAATCACCAACAATGCCAAACAAACAATTAAGGAGCAATGCACTCTCACATCATCACCAACAATGTCTAACAATTAGAGTACAAGTAAAACCATCTCATCAATCGCAAAACACATGTGCCTTTGATCGCACAATCCAACTGTCATTGTTCATACAAAAGCATATAATGCCCCCGCATCATCTGCAAGAAAACTTATGTTCCCATGATTGCATGATTGCATTCTTGCCGCTGATTCAAATTCAAGCTTTTAAAAATTGTTAAATATTGAACTTCGAATAAAAAAATTGACATCCCAATCTTGCGTACGTTCTCAAATATAAGCCAAAGGTAGTTAAGATACAACCCAAACTCATTGTGAATGGTATCGTCCACTTTATAATACATTTTTTTCTCATAGAGAATTAGTCATTTGACCCTCCAGCATTTTGAAGCAACAAGGAACCAGCATTTTGAAGCAACAAGGAACTGACCTATGTTAACATTCTTCGTATCAAATAATATGAAGTTCTTAAGAGCAGAAATCCACTACTCTGAGATCTGCAATGACTCTCTACTGAGATCGGGAAGATCGACATCTTTTATTTTCTCTGATGTGTAAGTCACATTTATATTTTCCTGTGCACAGATTTTCTTTTTTGCTATATAGGTGACTTTATTTTCCTGTGCACTCATGTATGAGTCTGATACATATAAGCACCTTTTCGAGATGGTGCAATCAGGGACCACTTTGGGATTTTTTAAGCAAAATTGGGCATAGATGTAAACAACCACAGTACAAAAAAATGGTAAACAGAGATAACCAAAACTGTTTTCATTTAGTTACCCTGATCTGTCACAGGGAAACACTGATCCATTTGCAAGGAAGAGAACTTTTGTTTTGTTTCACAGAAGCGACGGCTTTGAGGCACTGCGAAAGAAAAAAAAAACTTTAAATGCAACTTGCGACTTGAACTTGGACACTCCGAATAGAGTTTTCGAGAATTACTCCACGTGCCCAGACCCTTTTGCAAACATTATTTAAACGGATGTCATATCAAAACAATTCCATATCAAGCCATACCCATGTAGAGTCCAGAGTCACCCACAGTGCATTTTACAAAGCCCTCTGCAAATTAATGTATAGATTGAAAAACACATTTTGTTCAAATTGAAATCTGAACGTTCTATGTTTTTATTTACCACACAATGCTTTAAAGTGCTTCCTTTAAAGATCAAAGAGAAGCATTACACTTGCCCTGAAGAGATCCGGCATCACGAGTAGCCACCCTTTACACTTGAAAACTGATGCTCAAGGGGCAAACCACCTTTAAGACCTCTAATTTTTCCAATATAATTCCATCTTGCTTTTGTCTTGAACAGTTTAAGTTATTAACTGAGTACAAATTCCGAGGTTCAGGTATCATACGGAAAATTCTATGCAAATGCAGCACTTAAATAAAGGTTGAAGGAAAACCTTTTCACAGAGAATTGTAATGAAAAATACATGAACGAATATTTCAGTGACGTAACTTTTATCTTCCATGGTATAAAAAGGCAAAAACATGTCAGTTTTTCTACATCTAAAATTTAGTTGATAACTGATGAAATGTACATTACAAAAAGAGGAATACCTTTCTGCAACCATTTGATAATGTAACGCTGTGAACGTTGTTCATTTTCTAGTATATACCAACAGTTGCAAATAAGTAGACAATTTGAAAACCGAATTATGAGTAATTAATAATATAATGTTATTAATCAAGGAATGAGTACTATGTAAGTTATAAATCTTGTAATAACAATTTACCATATAAGCCCTAATGCTGTACGAGAATGCTACTGAAAAAATCTTAGTAATATTACTGCTGACATAATCTTATAAATTGATGAATGAATACTAAAGGCTATAAATGGTGTATATATATATGCACTGATGGTGTAAGAATATCCTATTAGCAAATCTCAAGAAATGACCATAGAATATAAATGTTGTTTTACCATATAAGCCGTAATGGTGTGTATGAATATCCTACTGGCAAATCTCAAGAAATGACTATAAATTATAAATGGTGCTTTACCGTATAAGCCCTAATGGTGTAAGCATCCTCTTGGAAAACATTGATAACACCACTGCAAACAATCCATGTGAAGTGCAATAAATTGGGTGCCTAGGTATCAGAAAACAACCATGGAAATTAATATGAAATCAAAAATCTGCCATGTTATTCAACGAAACGATGGATTCCTTACAGCAATGCCATACCAATTGAAAAATCTCTTTTGAATGTGATTATTCTCAAAAAAATCACTTAATCTATGTAACCGACAATTGTCTAAACCTATCGCCATTCCTTGATTGCCTTAATCTATTTCCATCCCTTTAGCTCGTCAATAACTACAAGCAAGAATTGAAACAGGAGAAGACCATTGATAAGAGAACAAGAAAAGCTACTCTCCTGGGGCAGAAATGCCTTGTTTGAGTTTCTCTCTTTTCATTTTCTTCTTAGAAACAGGCTTCTTCTTCTTTGCAGGTAATGTTTTCTGTGCATACATGTACAGGACATAATTACCCACTATGAAAATGAGCAACACTCCAACCACAACTAAAAGAACAATCAATCCTGGATTGAATCCCTTGCCAGCAGTCTTTGTCAGCAATCTTTCCTGCACGTTGCATACAGTTTATGGTTAAAGACTAAACTAGCTCGCAATTTGGCAAGACGAGTATGCTTAAGACAGCAAATAATAATAAACTGCAATAGACAATGTAATTCCAGGGCTTTAAAAGCCTCGGAGATGGCTTTGAAATGTACGTTATAGTTCCAAACATAATGGCCAGGAAACTTTGAGAATAATGGTTTTTTACGCTTGTGTGAATGTTTTAGCTATTATGAGAGAGCCTGCTATTCCTAAACAACAGTTACAGGAATTCAAAGTATTTAACAACAGATTAAACTAAGAGAAAATGGACCCAATTTAATCAAACAAATCAATTATGTTAGGAATTTCCATCCAAAGCACTTATGGAAGGGATTTATCTGCAACTGTAACATTAATATGGGCAAACGGACCACTGCGCGTGATCACGCCATGTATTTATAAGATTTAATGACAATCCGTTTAAAAGACTAAAATGAGACTAATGAGCTATCATGTTATTTTATGGCAACATTTGAGGCGTTTACCTAGCAAGACACTGAACACTGAAAGATATGTATTTCTTACAAGCCATGCATGCTTGCTTTCTTATTCTGCTATGCATTACAACTTTGCACGGCAATGTAGTACACAGAATAGATGCTACAGAGGCCTTGTGATGAAGAAGCGAGTAATTATGTGTGGCATACATTTAAAACTAAAACGCATAGTTGAAAAGAAGAAAAAGGAACATAACAAATCTAAACTGAAATCATAGTAAGCTGAGTCTACTAGGCAATCAGAGGCATGATTCCAATCCTGGTGCCATTCTGGGAATGTTGTGTTAATGCCAGCAAGCTTCACAAGCTCAGATTATTTAAAGTAATAGGTCCCGCACTCTTACACAATGACTGGCAATACACGCCAATTTGAGACTGCATTAGCTTTTAGCAAGCATTGTGTACATTCCATAATGGAATATGACATTGAGACTGGATGATCATGCCGCACAACATCACGTGTGCAGACACAAACCCCAGCACAACTAAACCAACTACAAAGCCCAATCCACCCAGACACCTCACGCCAAGACAAAATCCAGACAGAGGGGAAACGCTATAACATCGATCCGGAGAAAACAAATAATATAACTTCATACGCTAATCTGTAAAACCAACTCATCAATTCTACGAAGCACGTGTGCCTGTGTTCCACTCATCTAACCATTATTGCTCATGAGAAACATAAAAAAGCCACCACATCAACTGCAAAAATCAAAGATCTTACATCCCAAGTAACATTCCATAGCAATGCATCCAACAAATGGCAAAACCCAAATAATAAAACCGAGTACTCTAATTTTCGCATAACACAAATAGAATAAGCTTAACCCAAATCAGAAAACAGGTAACAAAACCCTAATCCATACCTGGCTAGCAAATGCAGATGGATCCACGTCCGCCTGAGAAGAGAAATCCTCATCCATCCTTGAAAATCCACTCTACAGGGCCAAGGCTTCGAAGTCTCCTTACAAAATTTCTTTAACGCCTGCTAACTCAACCCCTTATATATCATAGATCACAAAACTCCCTGTAAAGCAAAACCCCAAGAGAGTCAATAGAAAAGTTCAAACCGTCACCACAATCTACTCATTAAACCCTCAAATTTCCAAATCTCTAAACTCCAAATTTATCCGATTTCTTGGACTCTCAAAGTTAAATTTAGCCTTCCCCTGTAAACCCCATGAAAACAGTAAATAAACCAAAACAGAAACAAATATGTTCCGACTGAATCAATCGCATGAGAATTTAAGCTGAGCTCACCAAATAACATTACCGACAAAACCGGATCGTAAAGGAAAAGGACTAAAGTACCTGTATAAAACCGATCCTTGAGCTCCGATATCGCCTTTGTGATCTGTAGTACTGTAAATATTTGTTGCAAATGTGAATTTGCGACCTTACCGGGATTTTATATTACCAAATATTGTAACCACAAGTTAGTTTTGGGTAAAAACAGTGGTAAGGAACGAAATTGAATTACGGGCACTGGGTATGTGCCACCATACTTAATTTTATACCTTCAATTTAAGGAAGACTTTGACTTTAGATGGTCACATGAGGTACCCAACGAAGAAGAGGGCATGCATTTCGTCACCAAAAGCCATATTACCATCATATGCCCAATTGAAAACTTCCACCTGGCCCTAAGCTACAAATGACCCAATGAGAATGGAAATGGGGAATGGGAATAGTAATAGATTGGGGATTGGAACTTTCCTTTCTTGTACCATGACCTCAGGTAATACCCCAAAAAATTGAAAATACGAATTTCTATTAGTGACAAATATGGAAAGTAGATCAACGAAATACACAAATGGATAAATAAAATATTGATTTACTTTATACAAGGCCAAAAATATGGCATGAGGTTATGATGTGGACACATGGAGTTAGACAAATGCTTTGTGCAAGTTTATTATAAGACATGGAGTTAGACAAATCCTTCCAAGTTTATTATTTTTTTTTTGGTTAATATTAGTTGAGTTTATTCTATTTTTTTTGTTAATGTTATATTATTGTTAGTTTGTTTGAGGTTATGTATTGTTTTTTGCGTTGGTAAATGGAATTATCAATAATTATTGAGTGGGTGGTTGGATTTAATTTGTATAAAATGTTTTAGAATATTGAACAGAAGGCTTTTTATTTCAATTTAAGGTGGATAAGGATATTTTAACTTTTTTATTTTTGATTTTTTAATTGTTGATCTAGATTAATTCTCAAGGGAATATGCTTTGTCTGAATGCTTATCAATGAATGTAGTTTGTTGGAGAGTTTGTTAGGTTGTATTGGCTTTTGATAAATTTAAAGCATATGATGTTTGAACGCCCATCAATTTCTTAGGGATTTTCAAAGCATACATAATTTTAGAAAAACTATCTTATATCTTGGTTGTGTTGAAGGCTCAAAAATCTCTACCTACAACATTATAAAGGAGACCATCCGGTCGGGAACTTAGAGCAGCTCATTTTCCGTTGAAATGGTGGTTCTAACTAGTTAAACTAGGTCCAGTTACCTTCTCTCTATCTCCACTGGCTTAAATTATTACTTTCACCTACTAATAGAGAAGAGATATCAGATCAGACCTCTTGTTGATCAGGCAAGAGAATGATCTTTAAGCTGACTTTGTGGCTTAGCCAAAACCACTTTAAATTTTGCCTCTTTGAGAAGAGGACTTCTAGGATGCAGAAACAAGAATTAAAATACAAAACTTAACCTATGATGAACTTATCCTAGACCTATCTTGATTGAAGGAAAGAATAATATTTCTCTCAATCGAGAGCAAGCTAAAAGGAAGGGAAAAAAAGCATGTAGGTATTGGAATTGGAATGAAGGAAATAGACCAAGGAAATAGTTCATGAGGCCTAATCCTTGTTAAAACAAATACAAACACCTAAATGCCTAGTAAATAGTTATTAGACACTTAATTGTAAATAGCTCCAACTCCTAATAAGACATATGCATAAGGACCAAAAGATTCATGCCACAATGCTAAAATAGTTCTAATAAAATGGCATGTAGAAAAGCAGGACATCTATAACTTTAAACTATTAGATAGCTAGCTAGCCTAAAGAAATAAAAGTATGTTCTTATACAATCTCCAGTTTTTCCAGGTGTATTTCTGATTAATCCTACAAGATAGCTTGATCAGATTTTAAATGTCATATCAAATAACATTTAACAATAGTGTTAAAGCCAAACCAATATCCTCATACAACATAAATGTATTTGAAATTTGAAGCATTTATTTCAATAATCGATGCAAACGATAGTGCCATACAACAATTACAAAAATAAACTTTATTATGAATATGAATCAAGTTACATAACCTTAAACTATTAAAGTAGTGCAAATCCCTTATTGTCAACAACTCGATCTCCGTTTGCAAAGAAGACTTGAATCCCGCTACAATAGTGCACATGAGCGTTGAACTCCCTTTAAAAACAGGCTATAAGTTCTTAAGCATTGCTCTACCTCTCTTCCTCTTGGATTTGAATCCCTCTATTCTAATAATGCCTCCTATTCTATCCTACCCTCCTCTGCAAAAAAAGTCCTTTTACAATCTGCGAAGAGAGTATTTATATAGAGCTTGAAAAGAAATCGTGAAAATATCAGCAACTCCATGTATCTCTCCATGACCGAGATAATAAAAGCAATTAAATCAGGTGGTTATTGCTTATGTTGAATCACGGGCCAAATGTCGATTGCTTATGTTGATAAAGTGCCCAATTTAACTTGTTGTGGAGTTTGATTTGTTTTCTATCGACCACCATTAAGCAGATTGCTAGACAGGCTTGTGCTCTTCATGGTATTAGTCCTTATTTGTTTTAAACTCCTCTGTCTATTTTGGTTTGGATCTCAACGCATGGTTGAGTGGTTGTGATCGAATGATCTATTCAAATTGGCTCAGACGTTTACCTGTAACATAGAAACCGGAATTAGCCACATATGACTTTTAATTATGACCCAAAGACCTTTTAATTTTAATTAAGTTGCTTTTCTATTAATAGGACAACGGTCCCCTTAGGAGGTGACAAGTGGAAAGAATCAAGTGGGATCGGAAAAAATTTCATCGCAAGTTTTGAAATGAGACAACATTAAAAACTTGCGATATTGGGTAGCTCCGATATGAAGCGGATGCTAAATTCCGATTAGACCATAATTAATACCATATCAGGTCTGTAACCAAATTGGAAATCGGGGGATAAAGTTATATTGGTGCTTTTACATATGTGACATTTCAATAATTATGATATGAGAGTGGATGAAAAATCACATTCAATGTAGAAATTTTGAATAATTTAACACATATTCAATGGAGATTATCCTGATCATGTACTATTGCGGAAAACATACACAATACATAAGCTCCTCTACGTTGGTCATCAATATAGCAGCATCAATAACAATAAAACATCAAGAGCATTCACACATTAACACAGTATGTATCCCAAGGAAAGCATCTCGCTAAAAACCCCAACTATCTGTATATTAATGATTGAGTCATGTAACATTACACAGCATAATACTTCTCACAAGTATCTCCACCTCTGTTACAAACAATACAGCTCAGATCTGAATCAATCTCTTCCACTGCTTGCCTGCTCCTCCACTGCTCAATACCTGCTCAAGAACTGATGATAATTCCAAGGAAACCACGTATTTACTTGGCTAAATCACGTGAGCACAAGCTACAATGTGGGAAAATACGTGGGCAAACTCATTGGCATACTCAAATCCCTTGATTGTGCAAGATCTGATGCACAACTATAGTCACAACTGATAGCAATCTGATTCTCTAACACCTGTCCCTGCTGAACTGAACATGCACTGACATGCAACTGAGTTAACTGATGTATCCATTAGTTGTATTATGAGTTAATAACTTGTGAATTAATTAATAACTAATTCACCCAACTCATCTCTAGTCTATTTTCCAGTTAGACTAAATACAACCAGTTTAACAAAGCTAAACTGAACACAACTCCATCAACTCCACAATCAACTCCACCAAACTCAACTGATGGAGTTCTAACTGAAGTCATGCATGCAAATATTCAACTAACCCATAAGAACCACATATTTCCTTCATGCAATTGCATGTGCCACATCCGTAGCTCGAACTGAAGTGCTCCAAGAGAATAAGATTAAGTTTATAGTCCAAATATTATTGTGAGATAATAATATTGACTTTTCTATTTTTGACAGCCAGTCTAAAAATAGACTTGATCACTCACACTGTGATCACTCACACTTTCATCAAAAATAGAAGTCCATCTATTTTTCTCAACTTGATCAATCATCCATAAACAACAACCTGCAATCCATAGACATGATCCATATGTCTAAAAATAGACATAGTCTAAAAATAGACTTGCGCCAAAAA
>APFE030194504.1:144256-160426 GCA_000404065.3 Pinus taeda | reverse complement strand
TGTTTGAACAAAAGAAAACAAAAGGTATTATCTCCTCTATCTGAAGATGAGATAGATCTAGTTTTGAGAGGTCTTGTTCCAGCTCAAGTTAACGTAGAAATGCAGTGTGCACATGGTCAAGAAGATGATGGTGGACCTTCTTCCTCTTCTGAAAAGGAGGGTTTTGTTGTTGAGACCATAGAAAAAGCTTTTGATCCAAATGTTCTCATGCCATCAGAACAGAGCCTGCATGAGGAGGTAATTCAGTCAGTTCATGAAAAGCAAGATGACATCTTCATTCAAGTAAGTGAAACAGTGCCTTTGGATGAATTTATGGTAGATGATAGAAATGTCAGTTTTGCACTTCAAGAATCAGCTGAAGTTTCTTTCCTTATGATTGAAGAATGTAACAAGGAACTTGATAATTTGGTTATGATACCATATGAAGATGACCTACCATATTGTCAAACTACGGAAGATCATAGTATTCAGGATTCCATTTCAGATTCTTCTTCATATGTTTCATGTGCTAAAATGCTTTTTCAAGAGGAGATTAGCTCATCTACCTGTTCAGAATTTTTTGAAGCCCATGAGCATACTTTTACCGAAACACATCATGAAGGTAGATCAGAATTTGCAGCAAAGGAAACCTTTTTCTTTCAGCAGGAGGTGGCAGTGGCAAATCTTCATGTTTTTCACGATCCTCTAGCAAGTTTGTTGCAGCCAGCAGTGATAGTGTTTATTGCAGTGTTCAGTGATGAAGGAGATCATGGTCAGCTATGTTTTTGGATGCTCAGTTATAGGTTTGTATTGTTGACCAGCAGATCTGATAAGAAGAATCAGTCAAGAAGCCATCTTCTTGATTGGTTGCATTGGCATTATGTTATAGTTTGATGTATATTATCTTGTAAGAAACACAGGTGGTTGTCATCATGATTTCAAAATCTTGATGGACTGCTGCCCTTCATAAGCTTTGTAAGTCTTGTTTTAATTCAAGTCATGAGTCATTTGTGTTTGGTCTGTTGAGTGAGTTTTTCAAGTTATTTCAGTTTGTCATCGAGTCGGTTTGAGTCAAGTTTCAGTCAATTTTCAGTCAAGTTTTCATTCAATAAATGTGTCAAAGGTTTTTTGTTATCCATTCAAATAATGACTCCATCGCCCAATGGTTGAAAACACTGGTCTGCTCTCCCGGAGGTCTGCGATTCTTGGCACCTCCAAGGAGCTACCATCCCCATTGGAGCCAATGTTAGTGTCGGTCTTGAGCCCTCCATCGGTGATCAACAGCTCTTTGCATATGCATATGTAGGTGTCTCATCAGCATTAGTTTTGCATCCCGTTAGGCATGCCATAACACTGATGGAGGAGTTGGTCTTGTTCCCTTCTTGGCTTTGCTGGAATCAGGTCATATCATTTGAAAAAACTTGTGTCACACTTGTTTCAGTTTTGTCTTGAAATTCCAAGTCTAGGTCTAGGGTTTTGGTCAAAATCATTGCCAGGTCATGAGTCAAAAGTCTGATGGTCTTCAGCAAGCCAGAAGGAGGTTTGTAATTATGTTCTATTGATATTTTTCATCTGCTACAGCTTATTTTTACCTTGGATTTAAAAACTCTGTTTTTAAACCCAAGGTCATGTGAAATTTGCAAAAATAAGGAAAATCTTCGTAAAACTTCAAAATGCCGGCAACAACCCTGGTTTCCTCCTCAAAATCCATCAGAGAATCAACCTGCAAAAAGAACCAAGTGAAAACACTCAAAAAATCAATTTCAGGCAAAGTGCAACTTAAAAAACAGTGTTAAATTAAATGTTAAAACATGCAACATTTGAAAGTGGGTTTGATGTTTTAATTTTTTTTTAATGTGGACCTATAAAGACCAAAAAGCCCTCTTCATGGCCTCATTATGCATTGGCAAACTTGCAAGACACAAAGAGAAGCAAAGAAAGGCGATTTTGCAGCAATTTTGGTCATTTCTGGAGGTGCGACTAGTCGAGTTGGAGGTGCGACTAGTTGGGCAGGTGCGACTAGTCAGAGCTGCTCTCACAGTGCAAATTTTGAACTGGTGCGACCAGTCAGAGAGGTGCGACTAGTCGAGTTGGAGGTGTGACTAGTCGAGCTGGGTTCGCCAGAAACTTGTTAAATCGCCCAAATCGCCCTCCCAAATTGCTAAATCGACCAGGTAAGCTCCAAATTTATCCATGATGGCAAGTGATGATTGCATGATGATGTGTCTAATGGTTTTCTTCTTTAAAAATTAGCAAGAGAAATGGTGAAATGTAGCTGTTGTTAATGTAGGCAAATGTGCTAGGGTTTGTTTGTTTTTCAAGGTTAAAATCCCTCTTATCCCATCCTTGTTCCCTTGGCAATTAAATTCACAAATGCTGCTACATATTTATCTTATTATGTCATTTATTTCGTTTGCAAGAAATACAAGGTTCCCATCCCATATTCCTACAAAACCTATCCCTTCCCAAATTTCTTCACTAAACCCTAATACCCTTCATATTCCAAACAAACCCTAAAATGCCCTTCTCTTTTCCACAGCAAGCAAATTACATGGACCTACAGCAAGAAAATAAAACAAAAAGAATAAAATATATATATATATAAAAAATTGATGTGAAAAGAAAAATAAAAATAAAATGCCAAAATGACCCAAAATATGAAAAACAGAGATATTATTGGGTATAAAAAAAGGGCAGGCTGCTGTTATAAGATTTATAAAAAAGGAAACATTAAAGAATGCAGTTGTGTATATATTTATAATGGACATATTGCTGTGTTTTTTGGTCTATAAAATCATATTGCTGTGCTTCCCAAAAACAAACCTTGTTTTCCCTTTTTACCATTCCCTTGAAGTTGTCAAATCTCGTTTTGATAAAAATACAAGTGAAGCTCTCTTTCCCTTGTCACTAAATGCATATGAATCCCTTTCAGATAACAGAGTTTGCTTCATTTAAAGGACAAAAATCAAATGGACAATGTTGTCCCATACCCCTGTCATAACATATGTTCTTTCCCTTGGTCCCTATCATACATGGTTTCGTTGCAAATGATTTCTTAAAAATGATGAGATGATATGTGTTACATTTTGTGAATTTTCCCTAAAAATCCCTGTTTTTATTTCCCATTCCTTATTAAAAATCCCTCCCCTAACATTTCCCTTATGATTTTTTCCCCTTGAAAGCAGCATACTTCTCAGCATTTTGCAAGCAGAGGCAGCAGTTCTATTTACCTTTCAGCTTGCTCATCTTGATCCAAAACCATGTCAGACACCGAGAGTTATGAGCCTAGTGATGACCATTCATCAGCTACAGAGGTGGTGGTACAGCAGAGGGGTGGTCACCATAGGAGACAAGAACCTACTTCTTTGGCAGCATTGCAGGCTTGTCCTTTGGCAATGAACGGTTTTCGGTACATGTCATGTTTTCAGTTCTGTGAGAGGCTTGCTCACATTCAGCATCATAGCGAGTTGGCACGTTTATTTGTTTTGCACCTTCATGATGGGCAGGTCACTCTTACAGGGGTGAATTTTGTGCTATCTCTAGAGATGATTTCAGAGGCTACCGGGATACCGAATGTAGGAGAAGTGTGGCCCAAGCGCAAATTGCTGGACTTTATCTTTTTTGAGCCATATGTCAGGCCCTCATTTGTGAGCCACTTGTCAGGGGTCTTTCCTTTCAGATTCCTCCGGGCGGAGTATGCTTCGATCATGAGGCTTATCATTCAGTACTTTACATGAGAGGGAAGATTTTCACAGACCTTCTCTTGTCATATTTGCATGTTGATGCACTTTACCAGGGTGAGGGTGATGAACATCCCAGTTTTCTTCTTCCAGGACATTCAGAGGATGTCATCTGTATTTCATGGGCAGACTTCATTTCTCATGAGGTCTTTACAGCGCCATCACGGTCACAGCCAGAGCCAGAGAGAGGTCAGCCAGAGCCACAAATCATTCATGAGGAGGGAGGTCCATCACGCCAGGCAGAGATTATTGTGCCGACACATGTTGTTTCCCCACTACAGTGTACATATCAGAGAGGTCATAGAACCTTGTTTGCAGCAGCTCGACAAGTATTTTCTCCACAGCAGGTGGAAGGGGTCTCGTCATCATCATTAGATCAGCGAGTGTTATCTCCACACCAGGTGGAAGGGGTCTCGTTGCCGACAGCAGCACAGGTAGCAGAGAGGGGCAAGCAGCCCATGATTGAGGAGAGAGTGTATGGTGTTCCGGTTATTGATCTTGACGCTGATCCTCCTACCACAGAGCTCAGGGATATTATCCAAGAGCAAAGCGCCGACATTCAGTCACTGCAAACAAAGTTGTTGAAGGCCAAATGGGTAAACACATATTTGGAGCAGCGAATCAAACAGCTGGAGGATGAGAAGGAATTGGACGAGCTATGGAGAATTCGAAGTGACCGAGTCATCAACCGTAGGAGGCCCGGTGACTTGCTGCCTAAAGAGAGAGAATCCATGCTTATCCGAGTCAACGCACACTTAGAGGGGCTGTTGGCTAAGGCCAATCGGAACAACAACTTGCTAAGAAATATGAAAACTCATTATTGGGCAAGAATGCATGTTTGCAAAGCGAAGATGAAAATTCTTCAAAGGAGGTTGACCAAGGCTCCCAAAGGAAGGAAGAAGACCAACCCACTCAGTATCTTGGCCAAAGCTTCTCTTACTCATCACGGTACTCATAATCTTCCTTCTGGCAGCAAACCCAAGAGATTTTGAGAATTTTGAGGCATTTTTGGCATTTTTTGGGAATTTAACAGGTTTTGGCCATTCTATCGGTCTCACCCCGTACGAGACCGGTAGTCGATACAGCTCGGAATGGGGAAAATTTATATGGTTTGATTTGTCATGCAAAAATACACTTGCCTATGGAAGGATTTCAAATTTTTGTGGAGATTTGGGCACCCAAAAGCTCAAAATACAGCCAAATTTTGACTTTCTGCCCCCTTTTTGAGTTACAGAAAGCAGTCTTGGGAGATTTGATTTTTGAGGGGTCAAATCAACTTCAAATTCAGAAATTCTAGTTGGGTTGGAAAGTAGACTTCCAGACCTTTCCAATGAGCTATCCTGCATCTGATTTGGACTCCGGGAAGGCCTTCAAACAGCGCTTCCAAAAGGTGCGACCGGTAGAGCCAGAGGTGCGACCGGTAGAGCAAAATTTGCCTGTTTTTTGACCAGTTCGGCCAGTTGAGCACAGTTTTCACTTGGATTGACCATTTGGGCATGTAATTGATGGATTTTTGTGTAACTTTCATGGCATTAGATACTTTTACTCTTCTTCACCTCTTCTAGAAGCTTCTTTGATGTAAATAGTGAATATTTAAAGCATGGATAGGCTTCCTAAGTTTTAGAGGCAAGTTGTTGAGCTGGCCTATTATCTAGTGATTGATTTAGAAATTGTTGTAACAGCTCCTAGGAAGCTGAGCTCGACCCCTAGAGGTGGGGAAAGGAGTTGGATCTCCTATATTATGCCTTCTCTTCTCATTTTCATGGTTGGACTCTAGAGGGAGAAGTGTTATTGTATTGTTGACTTGTATTTTCTGCAATTTGAGGAAAAGGAAGGCCAGGGTTTTGCAGACTTCATTGTGGATTCTTGTGTATTATTATGTTGATGGTGTGTTTCCTACTGTTATTGTAAGTGTGTTTATGTGTTCCATTCCTTAATCTCTTGCTGCTATTTAAACAAAAGAAGTGATAAAGTTTGAATTCATGTATGCCATGCTCAGCTTTCAATTTTGTTTAAATTTTATGTTTTCCACCGTCTAGAGAGGATTCAAATTCATTGTTTGCCCTCTTTAGCTTTTCTCCTTTCCTCCTTGATCATCTCTTTCAACTAAAGGCATTAGCATAGATTCCTACCTTGCCCCAAGGAATCACCTGCAAAAACTGAGCTCAATCCCCGCACCCTGAATTGCACTCCCTCCAATTGCCACCAAAAAACCCAAAAACTCTAAACCAATCCCTCATATCAATTTACTAGCCTAAAATCCTTGTTCCTAATTGGTCAGCTCATCCTATTGAAAGATCTACCGAATCTGACCCGAGAGATCCTTCTCATACCTCGTAGGGCTAGCTACGAGGTGAAATGGTTTGATGTAGCCTTGAAGATTTGCCTTTCTCACCTAGGTGAAATCTCAAACGCTAACACCTTCAAGGGGACCCCCTGCTCATCCCTCCTGGTCTACACTCCCTCCTTGGTACTATGCATCTCAGTATCATTCTCAGCCATCCAGCGAGTCATTTCAACCTTACGCTCCGCCACAACCTCAGTGGAATACACTACTCCAGGGGTGGAGGCCCCAATACAACAATGATCCAGCTCTATTGCGTCCACCACCTACCCAACCACAACTCCTACACTCTGATCCACCCAAGCAATCCCAGATGCCTTCCTAGCCAAATTTGAACCCGAACAATAGGTAGGCTCAACAAGTATACAGTGGAGAGACATCATATCCAGCTTATATTGTAGAAATCTATAGATCAACCTAAGATCTGGGAGAGTCCTCCCGGATAACCAACCTCCCCCTACACATAGGGAAGTATAAGAATAAAGAGAGGAAAGCAACCTTAAAGTAAGTCCACCCTTTCTTGAGAGATTAGCCGAACCACTCCATCCTACCCCAAAAGAAACTAAACTTCTGGGAGAATTGAAAAATCAATGTGTAAATATCCCCCTTCTCCAGGAAATAAAAGATGTTCCCATTTACAATAAGTTGATTAAGTATAAATTCTTCAAGCATCTAGGAAGAAGAAAAATGGATGCCCCTACCATTAATATCATTGGGCAGTTGTCCGACTTAATGTTGGGGCAAGTAATATGTCTAAAATATTTGGACCCTAGAAGCCTTGTAATAGATGTGCACATCAATGGCACCATCGTCCCACACACTCTGATCGATCTTGGGGCTGCCATTAATGTTATGACCATGTACACCATGCTCAAGCTCAACCTCCAAGGGTCATTGAGGAAGACCACAACAGTTCTGCAGCTTGCAGACTGTTCCATAGTCACCCCCGAGGGAATTGTGGAGGATGTGATGATCTCCATTGAATCTTGGGAGTACCCTACAAATTTTCTAGTTCTCTAGCCTAAGGCTAAACTTACTGGTTAACCTCTCATCCTTGGGAGGCCATGGTTACCACAACTGATGCTTACATTAACTGCACAGTTGGGAATATGACCATCAAGAACGGGCATATGTCCAAACAATTAGTCCTATACCCTCCTACTCAACCTTCTCTAGAGCATGATTTACCTTTATGGTTGGAGGAGGAGGAAGAATATGAGGTTTATTCTACCCAACTTTATGCTTTGGAAGCAACCATAGGAGGAGGACAACAAGATGAGGATGACTTAATTGAACACCTACTCCAAAGTCCAACCCCTAGATTGTTACTATTAGAAGAAGACGAAAGGGAAACCAAAAAAAATCATCCAGTTGACTTATGCTTGGCTGATCCCAACCCACTTCGTGTCAAAACCATAGAATTCGACTGAGAGAAAACCTTGAAAATTAATCCATCTCTTTCTACTCTCGAAGAGGAAAAGTTATGCAACATGTTGAGAGAAAACCTAGAAGCCTTCGATTGGATTTACAAGGAAATGAAAGGAGTACACCCCGCAGTGTGTAGTCACCACATATACATCAAAGAAGGTTGCAAGCCGGTCCGGCAACCACAAAGGAGGATGAATCCAACTCTTAAAGATATAGTCAAAGAATAACTACAAAAACTGCAAGATGCAGGATTCATTTACCCTATCTCGGACACTGAGTGGGCCTCTCCTTTAGTGTTATTTCCCAAGAAAAATGGCAAGTGGAGAATTTTTGTCAATTACAGGGAGTTGAACAAAGCCACAAAGAAGGATCATTTTCCCCTACCCTTCATCAATCAAGTGCTAGACTGCCTGGCAGGGAATTTTTTCTTTTCCTTTCCTAGATGGATTCAGTGGGTACAACCAAATCCAAATCTTCCTAGAAGACTAGGATAAGACCACATTCACCTGTCCTTGGGGTACTTTTTCCTATAGGGTCCTTCCTTTTGGCCTATGCAATTCTCCTGCCACTTTCCAGAGAGCAGTCTTGAGTATTTTCACCGAATTAGTACATGATGCGGTGGAAATTTATATGGATGATTTTACACCTTATGGCTATGACTTTCAAGAAGCCCTGACTAACCTAGGCAAAGTATTGCACAAAAGCATTGAAATGAACCTATCTCTCAGTCCGGGAAAATGTGAATTCTTAATGATTGAAGGGACCGTGCTAGTCCATTCAATATCTTAGCAAGGATTGCAGGTGGACCCGAACAAAATAGAAATCATCCAAAAGGTCCCACCTCAGCAAAAGCAAAGAGATGTCAGGAGTTTCTTAGGGTTAGCTAGATACTACCAAAGGTTCATAAAGGACTTCAGCAATTTGGACTCTCCTTTATTTGGGTTTCTGGCCAAAGATTCTGAGTTTATATGGTCAAAAAGTTGTCAAGAGGCCTTATACATTCTAAAGGATAAGTTAACCACTGTACCAATTCTCCGAGGCCCAAACTGGGCCCTCCCTTTTCATATTCATGTTGATGCCTCACACAAATCCATAGGAGCAGCCTTAGGTCAGGTAGAGGATAAACTGCCCTATGCCATCTATTTTATCAGTAAGAACTTGTCAAAGGCTGAGCTAAATTATGCAGCGATTGAAAAGGAACTCTTGGTTGTTGCGCATTCATTAAACAAATTTAGACATTACATTACAGGCTATCAAACACTTTTGCATACTAACCATGCGACAATCAAATATTTAATGAACAAACCAAATGTGAATGCTCGAATTATAAGGTGGTTGCTTTTATTACAGTAGTTTGATCTAACCATTGTTGATAAGCCTGGTAAAGAAAATGTTGTTGCAGACTTTTTATCTAGGGTGAATCTGCCCGCGGGTGAAGAAGGAATGGTGGATGACTAGTTACCGAACGAGCACTTGTTTTCTATTTTGGTTCTCTCTCCATGGTTTGTTGATATAGAAAACTATTTTGTATAAGCACACTTCCCACCAAACTTGCCCTCCAAAGAAAAGAGCAATATAGTCAGGAAAAGCGCCCCCTTCACCTGGATTGGGGGCAATATTTTCAAACTTGGCCCAGATCAAATCTTGAGAAGGTGTGTAAGGGAAGAGGAATTTTTTGACATCCTTCGAACTTGTCATGATGGGCCTTGTGGAGGTCACTTTGTAGCAAAGAGGACAACATTCAAAGTGTTACAAGTAGGCTATTATTGACCCACTCTTCATCAGGATGTGAAAAAGTACATTAGTCAGTGTGATTGGTGCCAGAGGATGGGAAAGCCTACTCCAAGAGATGAAATGCCCCTACAACCTCAAGTGACTTTCGAGCCATTTGAAAAGTGGGGCATGGACTTCATTGGGCCTATCAACCCTCCTTCAAAGCAAAAACAGTACATTATTGTGTGCATTGATTATTTGACTAAGTGGGCTAAAACCAAGGCAATTAAAGCAACAACAAAAGAGAAGGTGGTTGAGTTCCTAAGGGAGAATGTATTATACAAATTTGGGTACCCAAGAGAGCTAGTCATAGACCAAGGCAGTCATTTTACCTCCAACATGATTGAAGAACTGCTCATCCATCACAAAGTCAAGCATAGGACCTCCACTCCCTATCATCCACAAACTAATGGGAAAGTTGAGGTGACTATCAGGGCACTGGAGAGCATCTTAACCAAGGTAGTGAGCAGCAGCAGGAAGGATTGGGAAGAGAGACTAGTTGAGGCCACCTGGGCCTATAATACAACATGGAAGACCACCACTGGATTTACACCCTATGAGCTGGTATATGGGAAAAAGTTCCGTCCATTGATTTTGAATATAACACATTAACGATGGCAGCCCAACTAGATTTGGATCTCATTCATGCACAAAAAGAAATATTGTTCCAATTGAATGGCTTGGATGAATTCATAATGTAGGCCCTCCTACATACAAACATAGTTTAGCTTCAAAGGAATATATGGCATGATAAAAATATTAAGGAGAAGCAATTTCAAGAGGGCGGTTGGGTATTGTTTATGATTCTAGGTATAAAGACTTCAAGGGCAAGCTAAGGACAAGATGGCTCAGACCTTATGTGGTGGAGAGATGCCATGATAATGGTTCAGTGTAAATCAGAACTATAGATGAAGAAGCCATTCCATTGCTTGTTAATGGGCACCGATTGAAAATGTACAAGAGGCCTTTATCAAAACAAGCGTTCATTGACAATATCAATAAAACAGTGATGATGGTGGAGCAAGTTTCAGCTCCTCCCTTATCAGGTCACTAAAAAGGTAGAAAGAAGAATAAGAAGATCCCTGGGTGAAAACCATATTTGAGGCGGCTAGGGAAAACATCTAGGGTGAAAACCTCTCTGAGGCAGCCTAGGTGATTTTCAAAAAAAAAAAAAAGAGAGAGAGAGAGAAAAAAGATATAATTTTTATTTGTAGGTGGGCGAGAAAGACAATGAAGGAGAAAAAAGAGGATCCAAAGGGAACCCTGCCTCACACGTGTCCATCTCTTCCACTCCTTAGCATGCATCCCTCCATCATTTATATCTTTTTCCACTCCACTGCTTCAATTTATGCATAGAATGTGTTTTCTACAGGATCCCCTGAAAACCTACAAGATGATCATGTAGGAATCACAGTGGCCTGAAAAACCTACGTGAATCAATCTGAGGGCACATGGTAGGTTTTTTAGGTCCCTAAAATTCATCCTAACCATGATCTAACCCCTCACATTGTCCATTATCATCATCCCTACACTCACCATTCAAATCAAAAAGAGATCAGTTTCTTCCAATTATTAAAAAGAGAGAGAGAGAGAGAGAGAGAGAGAGAGATATAATTGTTATTTGCGAGTGGGCGAGAAAGACAATCAAGGAGAAAAAAGAGGATCCAAAGGGAATCCTGCCTCACACCTATCCATCTCCTCCACTCCTTACCATGCATCCCTCCATCATTTCTATCATTTTCCACTCCACTGCTTCAATTTATGCGTAGACTGTGTTTTCTATAGGATCCTCTAAAAACCTAAAGTGGCCCAGAAAACCTACACGAAGAAATATGAGGGCACATGGTAGGTTTTTTAGGTCCCTAAAATTCATCCTAAACATGATCTAACCCCTCACCTCATCCATTATCATCATCCCTGCACTCACCATTCAAATCAAAAAGAGATTAGTTGCTTCCAGTTATAAAATTAAAAAAAAAAAAAAAAAAAAAAAAAAAAAAAGAAGGAAAAATAGAGGAGAGTCAGAGAATTACCTTAATGTACCTTGCTCCACACACACTCTTACTCCCTCTATCCATTCATTGCACCATCCTCACAACCCAACCAGTAACATGAATAAGTAATTCTGAGGGAGAAGCAGCTACAGGACATCTTGTAGGAAATCCTATAGCAACCTATCCCACAGGATGTCAATCATCAGCTACAGGTCTTCACTAGGATGATCCAAGCAATCCATAGCAGAAATAGCATCATATCTGCAGTCACAAACACCTGCAAAAGCCAAGAAAACATCATCATACAACAAGAGGAGGAAGAAGAATGACCATGCAGCAAATAAACAACACAACACCTCTGATCTTCGACAACCGTTGCATGGCATAGAAACCACAGGTAATTATCGCACTCACTCACTCATATGCATCATTTGATCAAAAGTTGTAAGGGTTACAAGATAGTTGGTTTATAAGTGAAAAGCTGGCCAGTTTACTTGGCCACCTTCGTTCAGTCATCACATGCAAGACCGAGTGTCTTCTCACACGTGCCTCCAGTCAACTCAAAGACAGAAGATCAGTAGGAGAAGAAATGGTTAACTACGGATTTGCGAGGTGGGAGCTAATTATGAGGAGTGGAAATGATGTGGTGGTAGTGGGCACCAACGGTCCAAAAATGGCAACATACCTCTGCTACCAGCACACCACCTCACCCTGAAACACCATAAAGAGAAATAAAACATTGTTTACATGCACTCGTGCATTCCACCTCCTCGAAACTCCCTCACTCAAGTCACTCTCATAACTCTAGCCACCCACCAGAAGCAAGGATCCATCTTTATACAAGAGAATTCCTACAGGAGCATGTACAGGCATTCCTACAGGAACAGTCTACAGGATATAGTATACAGGAGAAGTCTACAGGATACACAGAGGGAGTCTACAAGATAGGCAAAGAAGAGATCAAGATGGGATATCACGGGAATTTTCCACTGCCACCATTCTAAAGAGGTAGGCTATAAAAATCCATCCCCATTTACAAGCAAATGAACTAGAAATGCTCTGAAATCTAGTGATTTTAGCAATTGTGGGAGGTGAATTACATACACAGTAAACTCTGTTTTCCTCCTGAATTTAAAAAAAAAATTGTGTCAACCCTCTCATTTTCTCCTCAAGCCTCACAAGCAAGATGACAAGAGGGTTTAATAGGAGAGAACCCACAAATACTGTGAGGATACAACAACACCCCCATGTGCTTGAAATCTTTACAAGACACAACTAGATGGGGTTTTTCAAGAAATTCACAGGGTATGATGATGAGGTGGCTTAAGAATTTTCTCATTCCCTCACTCTACACAGCAGAATCCATGCCACTATTTTAGTTAGAGGCCTCACTATAGATCTCACCCCAGGTCTCATCAATAGGGTCACCACACTTCCCCTAGGAATTCCATGGAGAAAAGAAGACAAAGCAGACAGTCTGGTGGCAAAAAGGAAATTCTTTTTAGAAGGTGAAGAACCCACAGAGGATAAAAATGGAGTAAGGAGGAACAGTCTTCCATACCCATGGAGTGAGGTAGGCTACCAACTCACCAAATATATCTCGTGTGAGGGTAGATACATTGTTGTTTATGGCTACCATTTTAGGATCCTTGAAGAATTAAGATTTGGGGTAGAAACACCAGTTCACCAAAGACAGCATACCCTTTTTCTTTATGCAATCACTCATAGACTCCAGCAACAAAGTAAAGGAAGGGAATTCCCAACAATTGGCTCACCATGGGTTGATCAGGATCCTCATTTAGGATGCCCTCCAAAACCTAAGAATCCCTATAACATGGTCAGTCTTCAGAGACTTTCCAGCAGAGGATGACATCAAAACCCTCACTTATGATGTTAGTCTTTCTGTCAGTGAGGAGGAGGAAAAACAAGAAGAGGAAGATACAGAGTTAGACAAGGATGAGATGGACGAAGAAGAAGAAGCTGACATAGAGGAATGTGATGAAGTAGAAGAAGAAGAGTGAGAAGAGAAGGAGGATGATGATGAAACAGAGGAGGAAACTAAGGAAGAAACTGATGGAGATGAGGAAGAACAGCAAGAGGAAGGAGATAAGAAAAACAGAGAGGAAGAAGGCATTGAAACGGAAAAGGAAGAACACAAAGAGGAGACACCTACGGTGTCCCCAAAGGATACTGAGAGGGAGGCAGCAGCTTCGCTCACTGCTCTTAGCACCCCAGTCAAGCAAAAAGGGAAAATAAGGAGGCAAGCCCCACTATATTTTAGAACAAGAAAGAGCACAAGAATCAAACAAGGGAAGCCACAAGTATCAACAAAAATTCCAATTGAGGTTGAAGATTCCCCTACACCAAGAGACATAATGCCTTCCCCTAAGTCACCAATCACCTATGTAAGGAGGCCTAGTACCAGATCGACTTCCTTAAAGGGTAAGGCCATCCTACAGGATCCACAGTAAAACCTACAGGAAGCAAAAACAGTCGTACAGGATACTCTGCAAAAACTACAGGAAGCACAAAAATTGGAAGGAAAGGTAGGGGAGCAACAAGAAATAAAAGAAGAAGACCCCGAAACAAAGGAACCAAGCCCCAAACCTAACCTAGACTCCTACTACTGGTTGATTGAAGGAGGCAGGGTGATACCTCAAAATTTTGCCATCCCATTGTTTTTTGAACTTGAGAAGGAGAGGGCCAGAACCCACTGATGGATGCAAATCGCTAAGTCAAAAGGGGTGGAAAACATTGGGCACATGGAAGAGAAGCTCAAAGAAATGGGAAAAGAGCTAAGTGGATTAAGGGACAGAGAAATAATGAGAGATCAACTTGAGAGGGAAAATGCATGGCTGAGGGGACAACTGCAGGAAAGGGAGAACCAACTAGAATGTATGGCCAGCCTCTCCTTGGAGGCCATCCAGTGTAGGATGCCAGCTAAATCCTATTCTCTTACCTCAAAGAAAAATGTTTGCAGTTTCAGGTTAAAACACTATCACAAAGGGGCACCATGCCATTTCAGGACTACAGGCAATTTATTGATCTTTGCAATCAAAGTACACTAGAGGATAGGGCCAAAATGATTGAGTTTTACTTGCACAACATGGTCCTCACATACATGAATGTTTGGGACCCTAATGTAGGTTTTAACCCCGTACAGAAATTACCTACATACGAATTCTAAATCACAGGAAAAATAAAAATGCGAAAGCATAACACATAAAACACATATACACAGATATTTCCCACTGGATCTCAAAATCGAGACTACCAGCTTGATTTTTCATTATGTTCCTTTCAATGTTACAATACATATTTATACATGCCGAAGCATCCAATACCATGGACCTAAAAACCATCATGTCCAATACCATGGACCAAAAAACCATCGATCCAATACCATGGATCGAAAACCATCGCGTCCAAAAAAACATGTGCGAAAATCATGCACAAAACCATAGCTGGGTCCGCCCAACCTAACATAGGGTCCAAAACCAAAAATTTTCGGGGCACTGCCCCAAACCCCATAAAGTAGGGTTACGGGTACCCCTCAAACCCCCTATTAACTATTTGGAAAGAATATAACACAACCCAACAATCTCCCACTTGTTGTTTTCTTTCCACAGGGGGCCACAGGAGAGCTTAGTCATTTTTCCAATCCTGAAATGCCCTTGTTTCTCTACACCAAGAGAACTTCTCAGAGCTCACAGATTTTGTCAATGCATCTAC
Source organism: Pinus taeda (assembly GCA_000404065.3). Taxonomy (NCBI): domain Eukaryota; kingdom Viridiplantae; phylum Streptophyta; class Pinopsida; order Pinales; family Pinaceae; genus Pinus; species Pinus taeda. The sequence continues at coordinate 145,436 of APFE030194504.1, read as the reverse complement.
AATATTCTTCAAAGTGTCCTTTACCAGCACACCTTTTTGTCTTCTATCATATCCCTCACAAAGTTATACTGAACATCAATGTGCTTTGTCTTTGAATGATAAGCAGGGTTCTTTGCCAAGAAACTTGCACTTTGGCTGTCACAGTCTATCCTTATAGCTCCCTGTACTAACCCCATACTTGAACACAATCTCTGTAACCAAACTACTTCCTTGCTTGCATGAGTGGCTGCCATGTATTATTCTGCCTCTGTAGTTGATAGTGCCACTACAGATTGTTTCTTACTCATCCAACTGACTGCACCTCCAAATAGGTTAAACACATACCCACTTGTAGATCTTCTCCGATCCATATCTCCAGCCCAGTCAGCATCAACAAAGCCACGAATATCCAACACTCTATCCAATCCTGGTCTTCCTTGGTAGCATAAACCATAATCACTAGTGCCACACAAATACCTAAAAACCCGCTTCACTGTTGTCCAGTGCTCCTTCCCTGGTTTTGACATAAACCTGCTCAATACTCCCACTGCATGTGCAATGTCTGGTCTAGTACAGACCATGTCATACATCAAGCTACGGACTGCACTTGCATATGGAACACGGGACATGTCCTCTTCCTCTTCTTGTGTCTTGGGACACTGTTCAGCAGATAACCTCACACCTACAGGAATAGGAACCTTCACCGGTTTACTATCCTGCATATTAAACCTCTGCAATATTGTCTCGACGTACTTCCTCTGGTTTAACCAGAGCTTCCTCTTTGCCCGATCTCTTTTAATTTCCATGCCCAAAATATAGTTTGCAGCACCGAGATCTTTCATGTCCAATTTGGAGGACAATTGGGTCTTCAAATCCTGGATAATTTCTTTGTCATTTCCAACCAACAACATATCATCCACATACAAGACCAGATAAATAACACGGTCACCAATTAATTTAACATACACACAATGATCTGCTTTGCTTCTGGTGAAGCCAAGTCCCCGTATAAATGTATCAAATTTCTGATACCACATCCTTGGTGACTGTTTTAACCCATACAGAGACTTCTTTAACTTGCATACTAGTTCTTTCTTACCCTTCACGCAAAGCCTTCAGGTTGCTTCATGTAGGTTTCCTCTTCCAAATCCCCGTGAAGAAATGTTGTCTTCACATCCATCTGTTCTACCTCAAAATCAAA
>APFE030194504.1:126213-139536 GCA_000404065.3 Pinus taeda | reverse complement strand
AGCCATTTTTGGCATCACTCTTATGACTATTTTTTGATAATGAGAAGCAGTTCGATTTTATATCAACTCTGATTTTTCCATAGGAGCCATAGCTCTCAGGGTTGGGCCCAACCTGAGAGCCTAGGGCTTCCTTTCTGTACTGTTACTTTCCCTTTATGCATCACTGTTTCCCTTTATGCATTTGAACATATTTCTGTTAGGCAGATTTAGTTACATTGCTTGGATAGATCATTGTTTATGAATAGAATTGCTTCAAGTGTTTTGGTAAGATAATAACAGAAAAATATCCAAAGGAAAGGGACAACCACACTCTCAGTTTCACCTCATCCTTATTGGATCAGGGGCTGGAATTGAAGAAACAGTGCTGCCCCAACAAAAACACTAGTTTGCTTGACCATGCAATCCTTAGTGTACTGTTTTCCTTTGTAGAAATTATTTATGGGTTTAGAGCTCTGAAATTTTTCTTTGCATAGTTGATGTACATGGTTTTCTTTCCAATAAAGCTATTGTCCATTCATGTTTTTGATAGGTAGACTAGATTAGCTAGGACTTTGATCATTTGCAAGACTTTGTTGATCCGGTTGAACGTACACCGTGCAGGGCATCTCCACCACTCTTTCATCCACCTAAAACATCATCTGAGCCACCTGTTCCATCTCCTAGCTGGGTTCCTCGTCTCCCATCTATCCTTTTTTTCCATGTAACCCTACCTTCTTGCTCAATCATTTTCCTTAGCCTTCTTCAAGCCAAGTCAGCCTTCTACACCTTCTCACCACTCCACCCACTAGTTTATGGGTTACTCCATGCCCCTACCCTACCTCCTTATCCATCCATTCACCTTCCCTCACTCACCCATTCTCTAAAATCCACTTTTTAAACATCCTGTACAAATTTCTGAACATCCTGTAGAAATCTCTGAACATCCTGTAGAACCCCTGCAGACTTCCTGTAGAAGCTCACAAATGAGGTTTCTTGATAGCCAAACTTTGTGAAGCTCTCTGGAAGGGTGTTGGGGACTCCTTAGATCCTCTCTGAACCTTCCCAACCTTTTCCAAGCATTCCTCCTCCTTGATCCACCCCTGCACAGCCAAGAACAATGAAAGCATATGCATGATAAAACCTGACAACTTAATCAAAAATACGAAAAGATGTTTTCCCCAGATAGAGGTAGTCTAGACGCATGTATTTTTCCTTCATAGAAGTAATGGCATCTCTTTCGGTAGTTTGCATTCTCCTCTTTGCATCAGTAGGACTAGCTGGTAGAATTAGGGTTTGCTAGGGTTTGCGCTTTCCTTCAGTTTTTCAATCTCTTTTCAAAAATAGATTAGCTTCCTTCGAGTTAGCTTTCATCCATCAATTAAAAAACTTCTTCTAAGAGCTCATAGAAGTTGGCTTAAGCCCCTAGCGGATTTGTGCCAGCTGACCAAGTGACAGTTGCAGCAAGAGCTAGTACTTGTGCATACGGCACCATCGCTTCCAAGTTTGTTACGAACGACCGGGTTGATAAAAGTAAAGAAGGGAGTCCCAGGAGTTGCAGCATTATTGCTGCAATACTGGAGCCCACCATATGCTAGCATAGATTCATGGTTTAATTGTTCATTTGCTTAAGTAGTTGCATTTCCATTATAGTAGTGTAGAGTAGATTGGTTGTATTTTAGTTTGCTTCCATTTGTGCCTTCTTTCAATTAGCAGGTCAGCAGGGAGAAAAATATCACTATAAGGTTGTCAGCAGGTGTCTCGACCTCACCTCCTCCCTCTGGGACCATGACTTGAGGAAGAGACCCTTCAGCAACCCCAAAAACATAGATTTCTAGTTCTTGCATGAGCTTTGGAGTTTATTATCTTGATTCAGTACTTGGTTCATTTCATTGCCATCTCTCTCTATTACTCTATTTCTGCAATAAGATCTCACTCATGTTCTCATTTCCTTCAGCACTTTCTTCATACATCATGTGGGCAATGGATTCATGCTTTTCTAGTTTATGAAAATGTATCTTGTTGTACAGTTCTTGGAAGACACACATGTTTTAAGCACTGCAGGTACTTCAAGAGGAGGTCTAGACTTCATCACCAGCATCCATCTTCCACCTCATCCACCTCAACCATCTCTTTTTCTACCATCACCCTCACTAGTTGTTTTTCCTTTTTTTTTAATTCCCCTAGACACATTGAGTGGATCTAGCCATATTTTCTCTTGGATATTGACCCATGAGTGTTCCTAGACCTTCTAACACCCTATCCCGCTCATCACACACCCTTTTCAAGCTTCCCAACACCTCACAATTAGCTCTCGGTTGTATCCTGTAGGTTTCTTGTAATTCCTACAGGATCATCCTGTAGGTTTCTAGTACATCCTGTAGGTTTTCCTGAAACTACCTGTTTTGAGACTAAATTGATGGGGAACCTCCAGGAAGTCACAAAAATCCTCCTAGGACCCTTCCACACCATCCAACCACTCCATAAACCTTCTAGCCATCCTCAACCACCTCCTATCCACTTGTCACATCCACAAGAACAATTAAATTGCATGCTTGATTTTACCAAAGAAAACCAAAAAAGTGAAAGCAATTTTAGTTTAGTTTTCTTACTTACACATTAGTATGGTTTGATGCTCTTTACTTCTTAAAACTTAGATAACAACATTAGGTTAGTGTTGATTTAACAATTCCACTTAGCATAGATGTTTAAATGGTTAATTAGGATATGGTGTGATTTAGCATTACATGTTGTTTTCCTCATTACTGCAGTAGAGTAGCTCTCTTAGAATAAATTTGCTCTTCTTCCATCAAAGAATAAAGCTTCTTCTGACTCTATAGAATTCTAGCTTAGAACCCTTGGGGTCTCTCGCCAAATGAACAGTGACAACAGGCAGGACCTTCACTTTTACTTGTGCATATAGCACTGTCACCTCCAAGTTTGTACGAACCCCGGGTTGATAAGTAAAGTTGGTAGCGTAGGATTTGCAGCATCCTTGCTACAATACCGGCACTCATCAAGAAGAAATATCTTCTAGAATACATGAGCATGGTAGATATAGCTCAAGATATTCATATAGAAGGAGCATACCTAGTATAGGACCTCATCCATTGTGAAAGAAAAAATCATCATGATTAATAATCTTAGAAGACCTCCATCATCAAAAGAAAAGAAACATATGCAAGGCAAGAGTCTTTAAGATCCTATAATGGAATCTTCAAAAGAAGGTTCATGAACCAAAGCAGATGTCTCATTTGGAATCTCATTCATGGGATTCAAGAAAAAGATGATATGCAGGCAAGCTAAGATGAAGCAAGAAGGGCCACACCAAGGACAACCAAATGAAGCTAAGATGATCAAAGGAGAATCAAGATGAGGTATGTATGCATCAAAGTTTAAGTCATGTTATCATTGGTATATTATTGAGTCATGGGAATAGTTCTATAACATGATTAAGTATGAAAGAATACCTTTCACCAGGAAAATGTTTGAAGGTATATACTACAATGCAATAAAGGTCAAACAAAAGAATATGTTCACATAAGGAGTATAAGATTACTAACTACAAAACAAGAAGAAATGTTGACTAGTCCAAGAAGAAACAAATGAGGAAATTCTCTCACAAGAAGCATAATATGGTTGACCTCTCTTTCTAAGAAGAAGCAAATGAAGAAAGAGATCAAGCATGTGAAGAACACATGATCACTGAGAATCACTATCTGGTAAGATACTTTGAAGAGATATCCCAAAAGAAGGTAGGACATATATGACAAAGGAAGGAAGGACCCTTGACACCTATGAAGGCCTTGGAGATATAAAAGATTCAAATAGCTAATTCTACTTTACAAATATGTTTTGATGAAGAAGTCATCCAACAAAAGAAAAAGCAATGTTGAAGCAATATCAGGATGAAGTCATAATGGGCAACTAGGTCAAAGCACGTAAACAAGCAAGTACAATGAAGCATCCATGAGAAGAATATTTTGAAGCATGGGCAAGATGAAAAAGGAGTATCCAAGATTACAAGAAAACCTAATGTATGACATGAAATCCACTTTCCATGAAGGAATCATGACATGAAAAACCAGGAAGGAAAGTGATCGATGGATGGTGCCCTACCTAGAAGAAGTTGTTGATGAATGAAAGAGTCCCTAGTTAAGAGGGAGCTCTCACAAGTCCCTGATCAAGAGGGAATTTTGGATCACCCCTGATTACAGAGGAATGAAAATTGTGTTTTTCCATTTCATGGGTCATGCACTAGACCAGGACTATGAGTCGTAAGTCTAGATAAAGGCCATGAATGGAAATTTAGACACAACATAGACACAACATTCTTGTCTTCACTTGGGAAGAAATAATGGGAGGATTGGGTAATTATCTAGTATTCAATACTCTTTGAGGATGTGTAGGGCATCCAAGACAAGAATAGGAAAGAGAACCGATATTCTTTGAGGGATAGGAACCCAAGATAAGAATAGTCCTAGAAGTTCAAACTTAGTGAACACCTGGGTGGGTATGTACCTTGAGAGACAATGATGAAGTTGTCTATAAATCATTAGTCTCACCAGCATTGTATCTCATGATCTCATGAAGAGATGGAGTTGTTAGTCAAGGCCTTGCACTATGAAAATGTTGTTGGGTATGATGCTATAACAGATGGATTGAAAATCTGATTTCTCTTATGTGAATTCTTCAAAGATTGATAATATCCAAACACATTGTAATGTTGTATGAATACCTCCCTAGTTAAGAGGGAGTGTTGAAGGAAATGTAACTAGGTTCGGTCTTCATAAATGTACTTTTGATACTTGTACTTATTCAAGAAAAGAAATATTATTTTTATAATATATGTCAATGATTTTCTTTCTCATCGAAATAGGTATAGCACTAGTTAAAGTTCTATAGGTGAGTCAAATAGAAAAATAAAAGGTTGAAGACCATAAGGACATAATACAACTTGTATGTGTATGTATTATGGTCAAGAGAATACCTGCAAACAAAGTCACAAGCCTCCTCCAAGAAACGACATCCTAAAAGGAATAAATCTGAAGCATAAAAGTCAAGTCGACCTAAAAGAAGGAGAAGACACCTATATATAAGGGTAGTTACACCTCTCCAAGAAAACCCAACTCATCTATGAAATCAGCGAGTAAGGGAAGGTGACAAATGAGATAAAGAAGAGGTGTTTAAGGAGCCTCTGGTGTAGCGAAGAAGGAGAAGACGAGACTGAAGGTTAGAGGGTTTTTCTAAGGGTCAAACACAACCACACATCTGAAGGAAGGAGGCCTCTTTGCAGTCATAACAGTAGCAGTACATCAATCCAATACTTGTCACTACTTGGGCTAGAAATTAATGTTTATAAGGCCTCCCTCTAAGAGTGAATAAGAGACCCTCACAAACGAAGGGAGAAGGAATAAGGCTGAGGAGAAGAGGATTGTTTCTAGGGCTAGAAACAATCACACGTGCGGAAACGGAGAGGACAAGTTTGCAGCTCGTAAACAGTGCATGACATATCATTGTTTGGGTGAGAAATCAAGTCTGCAAGGACTCTCAAGCCTAGAGAAGTTGGAAGGACCCTAATTCACTAAGGGTAACTTCCACACATAAGAAAACTAGGGCAACAGAACAGCAGTACAATCATACACCCATACATCAAGAAGAATCTCACTTAAGAAGTCTACTTGAGCAAGGGATAGAAGAGGAACACCTCATCTAGAAGACTTGCTCAAGGAAGGTCTATCTCTAGACAAGAATCAAAGGAGGAGGACGAAGTGTCGGGGAACGAAGTGCAAGAAGGAAGAAGCCTATGTGTCGGGGAACAAAGTGCATAAAGGAGGAGAGGACTTGACTTGTGCTTAGAGGATATCATAGTCAAGGGTCTAGGGTTTGGTATTGATCAATAGAAGCTTCAATAAGAGAAATTCACTCAAGGGTTTTCCTTTCAAGAGAAGAAAGGTTTTGACCCTGGAAGAGAGCCAACATCTTGTGTTCTTTCTTTTATGTTTTGGTAGCAATTTGATGAAGTACACTCGCATGCACTAATAAGAAGAAGAAGACGAATAATCTAACAAGGAAAAATAAAAATACTTCACAAATTGTTATCAAGTAACGAAGAATCACACTACACTACTTTTCCCTAATTCTTCAACAAAACTGAGGGGCTAAATCTATTATATAAAGACAGCGGCTCGACCTCATTTGGAGCACTCATCAAAAAGTTCGATCTACAGTTTATGGGCTAAGAAAAAACGTGAATTTCAAGGGAGAAGAAGGAAGCATATAGCAAAGAAGAAGCAAAATATTATCTTGTAGTAAAAACCAAAATTTCTCTCTCTCATCCCACACGTACAAAATTATAGAGTGTTGTTGGAGGGCCTAAATTCTGCAGTAGCTAGGAGGCTGAAATTATGTTGCTGGGTCAAATTTTTGTTGTGGTGAGTTGAAATTTTGTAGTTGGGAAGTTGAATTTCTAAATTGTTATTGGGCTAAAGTTCTTGGATAAAAAGATACTATTAAATCATATTGGAAGTCTGATTTGGTGGAGGAGGAAGGTTTGTTGGTCTAGGGTCTTGGTCCATCTCATTTTGAATTACTAATGGAAGATTTCTTGACTGGGTTTTCCCTATATAGGGGTTATAGCCCTAGCTAAGCGCCTATATTTGGTGTCCCTAATCTTTTTGTTTTGGTTTTGGTAATTGCTTGATGAACGAAGATAAAAAGGAACATAAGAAAGATAATAAGATATCACAAGTAATTATCAACTAGAGAAAATAGTTTTGCTTTTCCGATTTTCTAACACAATATAACCTTCTAATCTTAATTTATGCAAGAATCTTAGTTGATAAATTTCCTTTATATTCACAAACTAAAGTTCCACGGTAAGATTTTTTTATTATGTCTGCACCAAATATTCTCGAATTTGTTCCTATGCTTGTTGACTTCACGACCTTAATGAAAATCAGATTTTTTTTTTTTTTTTTTTTTGGGGGGGGGGGTTAGTCTTTAAAATATATGAATCATTCTCTTCTTCAGGTTGGAAATATCCTTCAACCTTCTAGCTTCTCCGTAGAAAACAGGGCATGTTTTTATGCATATGAAGGCAGTCATGTTATCTGCTAAATTTTTATAATCAATTTTGCTTCCTGACAAGGAAAAAAGGTCTTATTGAACCAAAGAAATTATTTTTGTTCATTAATAGGCATAATTTCCCATACAATAACTATATATTATTGTCATTATATGTTTTTTAAACGTTTATTTTAGATCTTTGTCTAGCTAGAAAATGTTACTCTGTATCTTTTTAAAAGTGAATCTTTGCTTGGATGAACATTATAAGAAAACGTACTTTATATATTATTGAGTTCAAGTGATTGTATATATACATATAATCGTTTGTTCACCATATATTTTCCTAATTGTTTTATGTTGCTCTATTACAAAATCTCTTTTCTTTTGTCAATAATAATTATACATGTAGTTGTTCTTCTGGGCTTTCAATTCCAGTCTCCTCTATTTTTTTTTCATTTAAAATAAATGTTCTTAATTATTTTCTTTGTTCTATACATCCTCATATTGTGTTATTATGGCACTAATTGCTAACACAATTATATTTGTAATTGTATGTGCCTGAATAGCATAGTTATTTCCTCACACATGTATGTGAAAAATATAAATTTGTTATAAACACCATACTTGAATTTACTCAACTTTTTGAATTAAAAGAGAATTTTCATTCTTCTTTGATCTACAACTTTACTCTACAAGTTTCGCATATATATATATATAATATATATATTATATAGATATATATTCCTTCTTGTTCACAGTTTCCTACAGTGAAATATTGTTTGTTAGCTAACTGGTTTTATAGTTAATTATAATGCTATATATATAATATATATATATATATATATAAATATATTCCTCCTATTCCACATTTTCCTACAGTGAAATCTTGTGTTAGCTACTGATTTTATCAATTATTTATATGCTCAATATTATAATTCTTATGCACAACGGACTCTAATATTACTAACATCAATATTTCTTTTATTGAACTCATATTGTATGAAATACTAAACCGTTATCCTCAATTTCCTTTTTCTTTGAAAATAATCATGCACAACAATAAATGAAATAACCTATGCTTAGTCTTGACATCGAATAAATTTCTACTTTTCATTTCTCATACCAACTAGAAAATAAAGAATCATTCTAAAGCAAAATAAGTAGCCTCCATACTAAAAACAGGATTTTAAAGTTAGAAACACTAAATTGAGAAATTTTCCTGGGAAACTACAAGTCAAGTACTTATCTCCTCCCAGCCTTTACACAACCACTGCTGGTCCCCCCGAGCAACTAGGCTTAGAGTTTCTTTTTTGTATCTTCCGTTCTGCTTCTCTTCAATATCTCTAATTATGTTCTCAGTAAATTATGAGACAAAAGCCAAAAAATTACAAAGATATCCTCCATCTACCATTCTTTGGGTGGTTATTAACTCCTCCACCTCACCAACAGGTGGAAGGTAGTTGATTTCTCATTAATGAACTATTGTTTCCCACTTTTGAAGACATTCATGTCTTCTAGAAAAATTTAATTGACCAAAGATAATTTTTAATCAAATCTATTCACCTAGTTATATGCCTAGGCTTGCTGATGGATAATAGTATTTACTAAAATAAATTATAGTCTTTTTCCTCTTTCAGCCATATGTACTTAGCCATTAATTTCCCATTTTTTGTCTTTATTCATAAATTCAAAACTTAATCAAAACTTTACAAACAACAACTTTACAACCATGATTATCAGCAAAACTACTGATAATTAAATGTCTATCTGTCTCATACTAAATCAAAATTAAACTTATACACACTTAATAACAATGAAATCATTAAGTTAAGGGATATCACAAGCATCATCTAAATTTTCCTCCCTGGATCTCAATCTACAATCTGGGTGGAAAGCATATTGTCCTTATCTAATATGTGCTCATCGATTTTTTTCTAGAATCACTCATCCTCACGGAGATTAATTTGATTGATTACCTTTGTGACTTGGATAGGGATGAATTATTACAAAAGTTTCATAACTTATCTTCCCCTTAAGCATCCAAATTAATTCTCCCAGTGAGGCCTAAAGGCCTATATATACTTATCATATCAAAGGTTCAATCTAGTTACAGTATGAGATCTAGCATCCATATTATATTCAAAGAGATTTGTTCTTGTGAGAAGCTAGAGGAGACCAGGTTGTTAGGCTAGAGGAGAGGTTCCTCATGTTCCATTGAGATATAATCACTTACATATTCCATTTTACTATAATGTAATATTGATTCTCCTTCCTTTATATTGTTGGTATTCATGGTATTGACATGTTGTTCATGTTATGTTGATGCTAAATTATCAATGATTATCATGCTAACATAATCTCGTGGGAACGTATTTTGGGTGTTTCTTGTTGGTTGCATATGTGAAATAGTTGCATACTATGAGGTTTGGAATCCCCCGAGCTAGCTACATCAACTGACTATTGTAAACTCATTTTAAACGTGCAACCTCCCATCCTCTTCTTGTATGTTATATTAGGGATTGCATGATTTAGAAATTGTTTAGGAATCTTGTTGCACACATATTACACACATGTTTGTCTAGTGATCCTTGGGAAAGGATCATGGAGCAATACCTCCTTATGACTATGTGATTTCAGCTACAACATAATTGGTGAATCCATTGGGGAATCTACCCTAATTTTATTAAAATCTCTTCTTCTCCTTGCAATTTTGGTTTTTTGTTGTTTCATTTGAGTTTTGTATTGTTGTACACTCTTGTCTAGGTATGTGTTTGTTTCCTTTAACTCATATCTGGTTATATCTCACTTGAATTCAAGCTTTTAAGATGGTTTTATATGTTGGCATTGATTATAACTACTGCAGAGCATTCGACTTCACACACATTGATTTTGCATTGTTAATCTACATTCCAAACATTGATTACCCTAATTCAATCTACATATGTGTCTGTATTGTCGTCGGAATTTTTTTTAATTTTTTAGTTTTGTGTATGTTGCTTCCTGTTGCAATTCAGATATGTTGCAAATCTAGTTCAAAGCTATTGCATTTGCTTTCTATTCCTTTTTTAGGGTTTTGTTTGAAACTATTTTTTCTTGTTTTTAGGGGCTTTTTCTTTGATCTTTCAGATATATATTGTTCTTGTTTGTTGTAGTTTAGATATATCTCATATTTGCATCATAAATTTTGTTTTGAATTGGATTTGATCACTTCATGATTTTTTGGTGTCTCCATTGAAGGTTTGTGTTTGAGTTTTCTTGATTTTAGTGGCATTTTTATTTCTTGTTCTTTGTGGGTGTTCACATATGGACCTAAGAGGTCTAGTTGAATTTTTTTGATATACTGATCTTATATGATTCAAAGCATTCTCTTTTGTTCTATTTCTTTCTAGTCTTTACCTTCTATTAGGGTTTGGTTTTGAATCATTGTAGATCATTATTGTTGTAAAATTTTATTTCCCTCATTGAACTGCAACCCTGAACTTTATCTTCACTCCCTTTTGTTGTTTATAATCCTTTGTTTGATTTCTTTTTGGTGATATTTTGGTTTTCAAATCCAAGTTTGAGCTTTTGAGCGCTTGGTGTTGTTTCTTGGTTTCTCTTTTTAGCTATTTTTGGGTGATTTGCTTGGATTGTTTTTTGGGTATGTTTTTTTATAAGCATAGCGAATTTAAAAAGAGTGATAATTGAGAGTGTGTGAAGTTGTTATTTTCACTTGAAAATGAGAAGACTCTCTTCCCTCCTATAGTTAAATTTCATTAAATGGAAACAAAGATTTTTCATTTAATTTAGTCATCATAAGGGTTGTGTCTTGATTTTATTCACACCATTTTAGTTGCATGTCATTTCTCTATGGGTAAACAACAACCTTAAAATTAACACTTAATAGAATCAATTCAAAAAAAATATATTTTTCAATGTTAGCACATCAATAGTATCTTAGGCTAGGGTATTGGAATAGGGGAGTGAGGTAACTACAACAAGACCACAAAAATGAACCTAGTATTTTGTAGTAGAGAGGGAAAATCCACTTATAAAGGCATGTTTCGTAGGAAGCCTTTCTAATGAGAGGTCATGCACGAGGTCACATTAAGGCTAGCAGAGTGATCTACCCCACATAGTTGGTCTTGGTGGCTTGGTTTACACGTATTAGTGGATTTTATTAGCCTATTTTAGCTTTGACACTTAGGGACTCACTTGTGAGGAGTAATCCTTGATTTGAGGAATCTCTTAAGGAGTCTTGGGCTTAGTTTCCATGCCCTTGAATGTGAATCCACTTAAGACTACTCCCCCAGGGCAGGTGCTATAGGTGGTAGCCTTAGTGGCCATATTCCTAGGTAGCTTACATGGGTGATCGCAAGAGGAACGCCATTGTTCTACCTAGAGCAGACATTGATCAAACTCACTCAAACCTCACAGGGGATGCTCCATTACTTGTGAGGGTACTTGTGTTGGGTCTAGAAGGATTGCTAAGTATATCACCGATGTAACTGCTAAGTATATCTCCCTGGTTTGTGTGTACTTGTCTCACGAATTTTTTAGCATGCATTATTTGGTCCGAGTTCTAGTTTGGCCCTAGGGGTGTCTGAATTAAATTGATTTGTTAAAAACATATATTCATTGTGGTTGAACAAAACCTCTGACATTTTCATAGATAGTTAGGCCTTTATCTTGAAGAGGTAGGTACACCACTACCAAGACATAGGTTGATTCCAGGAAAGGAGGACTTAGATCATACTCAGATTGGGGGGATAACCTAGGTCTTGGGAGGTAATATTTTGGAATTGTTGGAGCGATTGACGAGAGTCCATTACAACATATTAATCCACCTTTAACCATCCTTCTCAACTTGGTTTTAGTCCAACTGAGATATTACTACATGGTTGGTGATAACAATTCTTCTTTTATGGGGGAGATGGGATTCTACTGCCATGTCATCTTTACCTCCACTTAGTGTGGAGGGATCCATATCTCCTTATACACCTCTCATATCCTCTTAGGGCATATAACCCATTACTTTTATGACCCCAACAAGTTTTCCATCAATGTCCATGTTGATTCCCACATCCGCCTTTGTGATGGGGGTACCTAGTCAATCTTAGGGGGTTGGGGTATACACTCCTAGCTCATCTTAAGCTACAATTCCTATATTTAGCATAGTAATTTATGCTTTGGTAACATGTTGGGACGATTATTTGTTGCTTCTCACCAAGTTAGAGGCAACTATGTTTTTGGAAGTACTTATCAACTTTCTAATAGTTCAATGTTAGGAGGTACACCTCTCTTTAGATGTTCATTTTCCTTTGGAATATCTAGTATACCTTAGGGAACTCGCTCGATACCATTATTCCTATCAGCTCTAATGTGTGGTGGTTCTATAAATGGAGGTTTTTCCTCTACTATTGGGTACAACCCCTTTGGTAGTTATAGTTTTGGGGATCCTATGTTTTTTAAGGGCACATACCTTAGGGGGATCAATCCTTACACTACAGCTATATGCCCAGGACCTTAGTATACTAGGATGAACTATAACCTTGGTCCGCACTCTTCTTCCTGTAGAATTTTCTCTACAAATCAACTAGGTCACTGATATCATGTAGAAATTTCACCTGCAGATCAAACTGGTATATGCAATGTACTAAAGCATAATACTAGATCTACATCTACCATAAACTTTGCGGAATCTAATCAACCATGAGCAACATCAAGCATGAACACATATAACTAGTAAGAAGGAATTAATCACAAATAACACAAAAGAATTTATCCAAGAAAAGCACCAGCCTAAAACCCCATCTCTATATTATCAATCAAGTGGAAATCCTCAACAACATACAAAAAGAATCAGCTCAAAAGTTATCCTGCTCTCTTTGTACTCTGATGATAAAGCTCATGGACTACCTAGCCCTGTATATAGAGGTTGCACCTCAGGTCCAAGCTCCTATTTCCTTGCACAATTTTCATTGGGGTCCAATTACAAAACACATGTAAATTGGCCTGATCATACCTACTGTCACCTCAGGTCCAACTACACAGTCATAGAAGGAAGAAGATTCCTTCCCCATGCAAGGAATACTTACTAGAAATACCCTAGCATCTAATAGTACACTGTCCCACATCTGATCTCAACTGGGTCTCTGACAAGACTGACATGCATCAGTTATCCATGAGTGAATACATAGTTATCTGAAAATAACAGTTGTCACATGCATGCAAGCATCAACAAACTGTATCTCATTAATTTAACAACTTGTTAAATTAATCTAACTGAACTTGACTAAG
>APFE030194504.1:71114-122847 GCA_000404065.3 Pinus taeda | reverse complement strand
CAAACTTGAAGGAGATAAATCCTCATCATGGATGAGATTCCTTTATAGGAAAAATATTCATCCAACTGATAGTACACTATCCCTTCTCTGATCTCAACTGGGTCTCTGACAAAACTGACATGCATTAGTTATCCATGAGTGAATACACAGTTATTTGAAAATAATAGTTGTCACATGCATGCAAGCATCAACAAACTGTATCTCATTAATTTAACAACTTGTTAAATTAATCTAACTGAACTTGACTAAGTTAAACTAAGTCAAATGATCCTCTCAATATAGAACTCATTTCTAATTCCTCAATCAGTGGAGCAAATCAAGGACACATTCCCCAATCAGTGGAGAAATTATTGCATGTTCTCTCAAAGACTTCAAGTTTGACTTTCCTTAACTAATTAACTCATGGAGAATTAATTAATTAATATTCCAAATTGCTAGTGAGACCAAATTCGAATTTACTTCCTATAGATAGACCAGGGACTGCTATAAATAGGAAGGGACCCAGGAATGCTATTTTTAGAAGATGTTATTTTTAGTAGTTTCACCTCTCACCCAAGGTGGCCAAAATTCCACACTGGCCAAACTGCTATTTTTAGCAATTTCTATTTTTACATTTCTTGTTGCACACTTTTCAACACTTCCTTTAACTATGGTATGGGGGGACCATATGGTCCATCAAGGGCTGATTTCCCTTATGATTCATTTAGTCAACAACAAATTACTTTTCTGACACCTCTTTATTTACCAGATTTTGATAAGCTGAAAAATTAACCCATATGTCATGATCCTAAGTGGACACCTATGTTGACCATGCTTTCATATGATATTCCTAAGTTTGAAGGGAAGTTGGGAGAGAACCCTTCGACACATATCACCACCTATCATTTATGGTGTTCTTCTAATTCCTTGGTGGGAAATTCTGTGATGTTGAGGACCTTCCAAAGAACCCTAACTAAGGATGCCACAAAATGGTATGTCGAACTTGATAGGGAATCCTATAATGAATTTACCTCCTTGGCTCGTACTTTCTTGAACCATTTTCAACTTCCTACTAGGCAAGATCTCGGGACTGACCTTTTGTCCAATTTTAAACAAGATAATCCTACTCACATCTATCCATGAGTAGTACAAACACAAGAGGTTAGTAAAAACTAGGCTTCCTGATGATGTTCTTAGATATTGATCCACCTGATCTCTTTTTTCACATATAACCAAGGATGTCGCTATGATTGGGGCGGATAATAAGGAGCGACATGCTCAACAACTTGACTTGATTTACTCTCAGTTGGGCCAATTGTATGAGATCATTTCAAATGCTCCTCAACCTTCAAAGGACCCACAAAAACCTAAGTCGAGACCACACTCTTATGGTGTTATTAGTTCCATTTCTTGTGAGCCTATGATCCATTTAGTTGCTCATCTAGGGAAAATGATTATCACATCTGAAGCCTCAACAAGTGCATATAGCTCTTAACAAGCACCTTCTTTTGAGAATATTGTCAAGGTTCTTAAGGTGAAGTCCATAAAATATAAGAATCCTTAGCAACCTGGCAGTAAGAATAAACATTGTCAAGAGAATAACCAAAACCAACCTAATCAGGGTGGGGGTACAAGTGAGCATTGTCGAAAGATTATTTTTCCTTGTGAGATTTGTAAGGAGAACACTTAATTCATGAGTGCCCTCGTATGGATGAAATCCATCACATTCTTGCACCACCAACAGCTACTAAGTAGTTCCTTCGTGGTGCTTCCTCTAGATCTTCCTGGGATAGTATTTCAAGCTACGTGTGCAACTAAGAGCTCTCCACTCTAAATGGTTCAGGTTTTTTCAGTTTTTCCTATGGTCATTATCCCTGATTACTTGGCTTATGCAATTCAATCTCCTTGTCTCCTTTGGACCCTGACTCTTGTTGAAAATTGGCAACAAGAAATTGCTAAAAATAGTAGGTTGGGCATCAGTGCTGGATTGGGCAATAGGGAATGAAAAATGTAAGTGCTAAAAATAGAAGTTCTATTTTTAGCAGTTATGGTTGGATTCCTATTTTTAGGCAGTCGTTGGTCTAAAATAAGAAGTAAAATTCGAATTTTTTCTTACCAGCAGTTTGAATATTAATTAATTAATTCAGTTTGAGTTAATTAGTTAAGGAAAATCAAACTTGAAGTCTTTGTGAGAACATGCAATTATTTCTCCATTGATTGGGGAGTGTGTCCTTGATTTGCTCCATTGATTAAGGAATTAAGGATGATTTCTATATTGAGAGGATCAATTGACTTAGTTTAACTTAGTCAAGTTCAGTTAGATTAATTTAACAAGTTGTTAAATCAATGAGATTCAGTTTGTTGATGCTTGCATGCATGTGACAACTGGTATTTTCAGATAAATGAGTATTCACTCATGGATAAGTAATGCATGTCAGTTCTGTCAGAGACCCAGTTGAGATCAGAGAAGGGACGATGTACTATCAGTTGGATGAAAATTTTTCCTATAAAGGAAGCTCATCCATGATGAGGATTTATCTCCTTCAGGTGTGTGCAGTTATTTCAAAGGTCAATGTTGTGTGTGAGGTGCGAATCACACAGGTTGCAGCTGGAGGACCCAGGAAAAACTGTGCATATAAATAGGAGGCTTGGAGGGTAGAAGAGAACGTTTGTGAGAATCCTTTGACTATCTATGAGTAGCATAGGTTTTGTTCTGAGAGCTGGATAGCTTCCGAGCTAAGGCTTTGTGTAATCCGAACTATATTTCCACTTGATTGATAATACAAAGATGGGGTTTTAGGCAAGTGCTTTCCCCGGGTAAATTCTTCTATGTTATGTGTGATTGATTCCTTCTTATTAGTTATATGTGTTCTTATTGATGTTGCTCATGGTTGATTAAGCTTCTGCTAAATTTTTTGTAGAAGTAGATCAAGTGTTTTGTTTTAGTACATTGCATTACCAGGTGATCTATAGGTGGGAAATTTCTACATGGTATCGAAGCTAGCTAATTTGTAGAAAAAGTTCTACATGGTATCAGAGCTAGCTGATTTGTAGAAAAATTCTACAACTCTAGCATGTGAAATATGTGAAATATCAATGGTTTGGGGCTATTCTCGCACTCGAGCTTCGTCATGAAGGTTCTATAGCACTTGGGTCTATCAAGACTTAGCGCCTAGTGATTAAAGTATGAGTACTTAGCCCCACTTAATCCCCATGCACGATATCCTGAATCTAGTGCTTTTCAAGGGACATTTTCCTTAATGCATATATATATATCGTAATATCTACTACTTATACTAATTATCTATGTATATTACCTTATTATATTATTATCATTACTTGGTAATCAAGTTATAATCCCATAAGGGATCCCTCCTGAGCTTATGGTTGGAAACTTATCCAATAGCCAAGACATTTATAAAGAAATATACTAACAAGTTAATAGCAATAATTTACCCATTTGTAGAGAGTTCAATCTCTTCATATTCAAGAAAGCTCAGATTATTTCAAGATCAACACATCCATGAGGAATTAACCTTTTCATAGGAAAATGAAGCATTCCATAAATCCTATATATACATTAGTGGCATTCTTGCTTATATGAGAAACAATGCCCCTATCACTAACATTACATTGTCTTAAGACCATAAATAGAGATATGAGAGGCATAGACACAAAGCATGGTTATGTATACTTATCTTATACGAGATATGGCAATTGAGAGTGGGACTCTAACTCTCTACCCAACCATAGATGAGTTACAACCATTTTTACTTGTAGTTGTCATCCCCGAGCTAGATTCTAGTGCTTAAGATGGAGTGCTTCTTAAGAGGAAATTCAACCAAAAGAATAGCTCAAATAGGATGCCACAAGACCACACTGCCTTCATCCACCAGCTACACAAGTTTTTCACCCAATCATTTTAGACACAATTAACATCCATACCAGGATACGATAGTGCAAAGAGTCTCAGTTCAATTTTTGGAGAAGAGAGTCCATGTTGAGGAAGGTTCACCGATAAATAAGTTACTATAGGAGCCTAGAAGCCATTTATACCAAATAATTCATCAATGAGAGCATGCACCAATTCTCTCAACACCAAGTGGTTCATCATCTCCCCAAGTACCTAGGTGCTTCTCTCACATTCAGTGGCTTATCAATCCACAAGCTTCTAGTGTCTTCAGAGTTCAAGAAAGCCACTACTCTCCACAATGTTTTTCACCCAACAAACCTCTCTCAAGGTTCCTCATTTGTTTCAATTTCTCTAGAGCTCGATCACTATGTGTTTTGATCACTACTCTACTAGCTCACTCACTCTGCGTATGTGTGAAAGTGAGTCCTCCCTGTTTTTCTCCATTGCACAAACATAACAAGATTAGTTATCCCCCTCACATATCTATTTTTATGTCTTCCCACACGCCAATTGTCTCTCTCCAATGCTCCACTCGATCAAAATTTCCTTGGACAATGCAACCCATGTTTCCTTTAATACTTTTGTTCTATTTACTTGTTAGAGCTAAACGACACTTGGGCCTAACCTCTTCTTTTCAATTAATTTTATTCCTTGGTCATCCCAATTAAAACCATTCAACCAACTAGGATTGCTATTTAAAATATCCCATTCCTCAAGCAATCTCCTTTCTCAAGCAACTAGAATATGTCCCTTTCTCTTAGCGTTTAATTAATTCACAATTTATTTAGAATGGAAAAACATTAACCAGCAGATGTCACAAAATTCAACCACTTGAGCTAGCTCATTGAGTGATGTTATTTGAATATATCTAAACATTATAAATATTATATGAGTGGGAGTGTTGTAAATATTACCAATCTAGATCCATTTTAACTCCGGATCTATCAAGCATCGAGAGGGATCAAATCTCTCGAGGTGCAAACCTCTTTTTTTAGCACAAAACTTGAGGACGGGTTCATACCTCGAGAGATTTGATCCCTCTTGGCATATGATAGATCTGGAGTTCAAATGGATCTAGGCTAGTTTTAGTCATGTGCAACCCTGGAAAATTTGTTGAACATCTAATTATTCTGATCATTTAAAATATGTTAAATATATTTAAGATTAATATAGTCATTTTAATTTTAAATTTTCTTAGTTACCTCAGTTCGTTGAGATGGTAGAGACTGCTAATAACTTGAATGATGAAAAATGATAAAATAAAAAATTTGAATGCAAAGCAACAATGTAACAATGGTGAATGATGGAAAATGTGAATAATAAGAATGTAGTCAATTACAAATATTATTCATTATGATCAATATCAAACTATTTTCTTCTCTCAAATATTAATAGTATCTTTCTCCAAAGTCAATCATTGTGACTTATGGAGTGTTAAACCCCAAATAAGTTTCAATGGTAGTTGTTTTCGATTATCTCGTTTGAGTGCAATGCTACTAACATTGTTGAATGATGGAAAATGGGAATAATAAGAATGTGGTCAATTACAAATAGTTGACGGTTTCACGAAGAAAAAATTTCAAGTGAACATTTTATTTAAGATGAAAACTCAAGTATTTTACTTATGGTTGAATTATTGTAACACATAAATCAATGCACGTCATCAATAATTTTTTTGAACTTACACTAAAATCAATGTACTCTTAATCTAATTACTATGAAATTAATGTACATCATTCATCTAGCTACATCAAATAAAAAATCAACATCTACACTGAACTCAATGCATCTAGTGCAAGCATTCAAATAGAATTAGAAATAAACATCTACATTGAAATCAATGCATCTACTGCAGGAAATCATATAGAATTTGAAATCAACATGTACATTGAAATCATTGCATCTAGTGTAAGCAATCAAATAGGATTAGAAATCAACAACTAACTAAAATCAATGCATCTAGTGTAATCAATTAAATAGAATTATGAATCATTTACACTAAAATCAATGCATCTTTTTTAATGAATAACATTGTATCTACCCTCCATCTCTCCCCCGTCTCTCTCTCGCCCTCCCTCTCTCCCCCATCTCTCTATCTACCCCCCACCATCTATATCTATATCTCCCTCCATCTATCCTCACCCCCCAAACACGCTCTCTCTCCCTCCCTCCCTGTCTATCTCTCCCTTCTTCCCTCTCTTCCCCCTCCATCTATATCTCTATCTCCTTCTATATGTTCTTTGTCTATCTATCTCACCCCCCAAACATATATACTCTCCATAAATATCTATCTCTCTCCCCTCTCTTCCTCTCCTCTCTCTCTTCCCCTTTTCTCTCTCTATTTCCCTTATGTCCCTCTCTGCCACTCTCTATCTTACCTCAATGCACATCATCAATAAAAAAAATTATACTCACAGTGAAATCAATACACACTACTAATCTAAGTACTTTGAAATTAATGTACTTCATACATCTAGCTACATTAAATTAGAAATAAGCATCTACATTAAAATAAATTCATCTAGTACAAGCATTCAAATAGAATTAGAAATCAACATCTACATTGAAATTAATGCATCTAGAGCACATAATCAAATAGGATTAGAATCAACATGTATACTGAAATCAATACATCTAGTGTAAACAATAAAATAGTATTAGAAATCAATATCTACACTGAAATCAATGCATCTACTGCAAGTAATAAAATAAGATTAGAAATCAAGAACTATACTTAAATCAATGCATCCCATGTAATCATTCAATCTATATTCTAAATATTAGTAACATTATGGAGAGTTTGCAATAGCAATTTATAGGTACTACAAGAGACCACAAGAAGTTAAAGAGAAATCTATTGTTTTATGAGATACATGAAAACATTATCTAATTGAAATGTAAATGTAATGATGATCTATTGAGGCCAAATTCACTCTAACAATTTGTATTTACGATCAAGGGATTGAATAGAAGTTTTCCTAAATCTCTTTGATTTTAATGTGTTGACAAGTTATGAGCATCAATAGTTTTGCATGTTTTTCTAAATCTCTACGATTTTAATGAGTTTACAAGTGACGGAATAATATATATATATATATATGGAACTTACTATTAACATTTGTAGTTGTTTGCGCTTGTAAGTCTAACAAGCTATACTATATAGTATTATGCACAACCCTTACATTTTCCAAATCTAAAAAGCTTTTAGCAATTTAAAGGAGGCTAAGTGACATTTCATTATTGGATTCTAGACATGAGCTTTAGCTTTAGGAAACGTAAGTAGATTATTTTCAATTTGCAATAAGGTTTGTTGTCGCACAAAGTGTCTAGGCACTGTGACAACTCTTAGATTAAGGGTTGTCACTTTAATCCTTACTCACTCCGTTTAAACTCTCTCCTAGACAAGTCAAGGGCGTAATCCCTAAGGTGAATGAATGAGAATAGCTTGTGAAACACAAGCTCTAGGAGACTTGAAGCTAGACAACCTGATGAATTTAGGACAAATATTGGTCAACTGAGATGAAACATTAAACACAAGACACAACCACAGCATAGAAATGATTATAGACCATTGCCTTAGTATTCGATTAACTAGAGATTAAGTAAAAACAAGCTATCTAGAGCAATATACAAATGCAATGAATGGTAACAATCATAAACAATTAAATGTAAATGCTTAAAACTTTATCATGCAAGAGATTCCAAATTTAAAATCATTTTCATTAAGAATTCAGATCCAAAACAATTTTCCAATAGGCAATATAAATTTTTTTTTTAATTTATCGCACGTGCCAATAGAGAAATCACTTACCACGAAAGGACACCAAATAACTTTAGACGAACAATTTAATTATTCCTTAGGAAATTAATTTAATGTGGTAAAATGAAGAAATTTATTTTTTAATGTGACAAAAGTAAATTTAAAGGGTTAATAGATTCAAATTTTAATGGGCCATGGGCCACATTAAAAAAATTCAATGTATTAGCACAAATACTCTTTTAATTTAATTATTTAGTAACCTCAAGTCACGAAAATGAATATATTTTAAATATTTTAGACTTTTTATAATTTTTTAAATTTTTTAGATTTTTAAAATGTTTTAGATTTTTATGATTTTTTAATGTTTTAAGTTTTTAATGTTTTTTAAATGGAAAATAAAAAGAAAATCAAGATCATTTAAAAAAAAAAAAAAAAAAAAAAAAAAAAAAAAATGAAAGATGTAAAACAAAAGTAAAGTCAATAAAATAAAATAAATCTGAAAAAGAAAACAAAAACAAAAAAAATCAAATTTTAAACTAAAATGAATTTAGCCCAAAGTTTCATTAAAACATGAAATCAAATTATTTAAAATAAAACTAACTAAAACCCTAACTAAAAAACTAAGGTGAAAAACCAAACAAAATTGTTGTCGCACAAAGTGTCTAGGCACTGCGACAACGCTCAAAGTAAGAGTTGTCACTTTAATCCATACTCACTCTGTTTAGACTCTCTCCTAAACAAGTCAAGGGGGTAGTGCCTAAAGTGAATGAATGAAAATAGCCTGTTAAACACAGGCTCTAGGAGACTTAAAGATGGACAACTTGACGAATATAAATGAGTCCTGGTTAACTGAGATGAATAGATTAAACACTAACATCGAAAACAAGGTAATGTGTTGGCTTAGGACAGTGACGGAGGGCGAACAGCTAGGGTTTTAGATTGTTGCAGGGGTTGATCTCCATGGAAGGAAGCAGAGGAGGGATCTCCACTCCCTCTTATAAGGAGGTCGTGGCCAGTAGAGGCAAGAAACCTCTAGAAAATGCTAGAGGTACTGCTGAGGAAGGGAAAAGGAATATGGAAGGGCAGATAGATGGCACCAAAACGAGGGAGAATAATAGCACAAAAGACACGGAGGAAGAAGACAAAAAATAGGGAACAAAAGACAAAAGACAAAAGGGACATTGTAAACCCAAAGTTGAGATCACACCCAGAGTAATTTTAAATGGTCCTGCTCTGCAGGCGCACAGGGATCACATGCGGACATATGCTATCATCTGTAAATTTATGGGATTATGGCCCACTGAAAAAGCTTTACAGACGTGGATCAAATACCGCTGGAAACCTAAAGAGAGCATTGACCTACATCTTGGGTCAAATGGATTCTTCACTGTTGAAATTTGGTACCGGAGGACAGGTGGTTCCCTAAGGCTTTGATCTTTGGCCTAGGGAAAAGTGTCCAAAAAGAATTTAATTTTTCTCCGAAAGTAACTTTAGAATTTTTATAAAGTTAAATTTAATTTAAAAGTGACTTTAAGTGATAAAGTTACTAAAGTTCTAATTTTAAAGTGACTTTAATAAAGTTAATGTAAAATTAGAAAGGAAAAGTGACTTTGGAAATAAATGACTAAGTGGGTCTTTATTAAAGTGGAGTGAGTTAAAAAATGAAAAGTGAGATTTAAATGAGCATTTAATCTCAGCCCTAGATCTCAATCTATTTCAGCCATTGGATTTAGAGGTTACCCAAAATCACTTAGGATTAGATTAAAGGAGGAAAAGGAGGCGAGAGGTCATTCATTCTTTCATGAGCAGATTGAGAGAAGGAGAGCAAGAGAGCAAGAGAGATTTCTGGACAAGGAGGAGAAAGAGACAGCAGCTCGGCACACATTCCAAGGCAGCAGTTGAGCAAATTTGTACAGTTGATTCAGCACATAGTGAAAGGATGATTTTGGCACGATTTTCTAGAAATCCGTACAGCTGGTTTGCACAGAAATCGAGGAGTGGTTTGCACAGAAATCGAGGAGCAGTTTGTTGTTTTTTCTGCATGCAAATTGAGGTCCGTACAGCGCATTTATTGCAGTCCGTACAATGCATTTAATGCAGACCGTACATCAACATTTAAGGCTGAAAGTGGGCACAAAAATCGAGGAGGCCGTACAGCATTTATTGTTGTCATGTTTGCTGTAATTTCCAGTTTGTTGTAAGGCACGGGAAAAGAGATAAGTTGTAAATTTGCTTGCTTATTTTTTGCTGAATATTTCTCACTGTAAAAAAGGCATTTTCAGAAATAAAGAAGAGTTCTCGAACTGGTTTTCCCCAAGAGTTGTAGGAGGTTTTTCCAGGGTCACATTGACTAAAAATCATTGTGTTCAAATGTGTTAAATGACTGTTTGTACCTGCTAATTTTTATTTCTACAATTTCTAGCATTCTGTAAGATTTCCAAAATTTGTGTTTTCAGCAAAAAATTATTTTTTCAGTTGTTGAATGTATGGATATGGGAAAGGGCATTTAACTATATGGGAGAAATAAGGTGAAACTGAAAACTAGGATGGGAAATGAGAAATTTCTACATGGTATCAGAACTTGAGTGCTAAAGTGCAGTTTGGGACAACAAGGAGGAAAATTACAGCCTGCTGATTTTTCACTCAGAAAATTCCAACAAGCTGATTTTTCACAAATAGTAGTTTTATCAATACTACAGCAGTGTTATTTTTCAGTTTTAGGATAGCAGGATGTCATGGGAATTGAGGGTGGAGGATAGGCTAGATGGGCATACAATATTACAACATTTGAAAGGAGAGAATGCAAAGTATCTTTGAGGAGGCAGAAGTCTGGGATATCATGGTGCATACCACACAGAACCCTGTTGTTGTGCCTACTAATGCTACTCAATTGGCTGAGTATAATAAAAAGAACAACAAGGGTAAGAGGTTGATTCTAGATGGAGTCAACGACCATCGCATTCCTCATGTGAGAGGAAATAGCAATGCCCATGAGATGTGGACAGCATTGTCCATTCTCCACTAGAGTACCAATGAGAACCGGAAAATGGTCATGAAGGAGAAGCTGAAGAACATTAAGATGGGTAATGATAGTGCAACTGGATATCTCACAAAGATTACTAATGTGAGAGATGAGTTGGCAGCAATTGGAGAGGCCATTCCACCCACTGAGTTGGTGCGGATTGCGGTGAATGGCCTCCCCCATTTCATGGATGAACTTTGCTGATAGGGTTTGTGCACGTGAGACCCTTCCCACATGGGATAGGTTTTGGGATGATTACATTCAGACAGAGATCAGGAAAGGTCAGCTTGGGGCAGCCAAGCCAGTTGAGCAGGATGAGGATGTAGCATTGTCAGTAGGAGGCAAGAAAGGCAAAGGAAAGAAGTAGGCTTCCACAAGAAATGGTGGGGGCAAAGGAAAAGGTAAGGGTAAACAGGGTAACACACAGAAGGACTATTCCAAGGTGAAGTGTTGGAATTGTCAAAAGATGGGACACTATGCAGTTGTGTGTCCGAAGAAGAAGAAGAAGAAGAAGGGGAAGAACTAGAGCGTGGCAACTTCAGCAAAGGTTGAGGACTTTGCAGTTCGTTTTGACCGCGTGTTTGGGTTCACTGCGTATAAGTCTTCTAGTGCAGGATCACCTGCCACACAGGTTGAGAGGGAGCATGCTTTTCCCTCGATTAGCGGAGCATCTTCAGGTATCTGGTATGTGGACAGTGGGGCTTCACGTCACATGACAGGAGTCCATGAGTACTTCTCTGAGCTTTCAGATAGTGGCACTGATATAGAGGTAGTACTCGGTGATGACAGAGTTGTTAGAGCAGTCGGGGTGGGGACACTGACATTTCAGAGGGAGTCCAAACCTCTCTTGAAGGTGACAGATGTTCTTTATGTGCCAGGGACGAGGAAGAACCTCATATCCATCTCAGCTTTGGAGGACAAAGGGTATGAGGTACTGTTCAGGGGAGGACAGGTGTTGATGTATCCCAGGGGCACTCCAGCTGATTTAGCTAGAGTGATAGGTGTACGCCATGCAAAGGTGTACAAGTTTGCACTCCAGTCCCTTTTGGCATTGAGTAGTAGTACCGATAGCAAAGCTAACAGTTCTAAGTTGTGTGAGATTTGGCACTGCAGGATGGGGCATATGTATCATGGAGCCTTGAGGACCTTGCGGGAGATCACTACAGGTGTGCCAAATTTCAGTACTGATCACTTTGATACTTGCAGAGGATGTGCAATGGGAAAGTTTGCCAAATCCCCTTTTCCCAGCAGTGATAGCAGAGCGACTGGGATACTTGATTTGATTCATTCTGATGTGAGCGGTCGGATGTCTCATGTTTCCTTGAGTGGATATGAGTACTATGTTTTATTCATTGATGATCACTCCAAGAGGCCCTGGATTTATTTCTTGAAGACAAAGAGTGAGGTATTCAAGTGGTTTCAGGAGTTTAGAGCTCTTGTGGAGACACAGACAGGTCGAAGATCAAGTCCCTGAGGTCGGACAATGGGGGAGAGTACACCCTTGGAGAGTTTGTTGACTATTGTGCGGAGGCAGGCATTAGGAGGGAGTTCAATATTCCTTACAACCCCCAGTAGAACAGGGTTGCGGAGAGGAAGAACAGATCCATCGTAGGGGCTGCCAAAGCCATGTTACATGATCAGGGGTTGCCATTGGTCTTGTGGGCAGAGGCCTGCAACACAGTTGTTTACTTGCAGAACAGGAGTCTGCATCGTGCCTTGGGGCACATGATTCTGGAGGAGGCTTTCTTTGGGAAGAAGCTTGATATTGGTCATCTTCGTATCTTTGGATGCATTACATACTCCTACATACCCAAGGAGAAGAGGACCAAACTAGAGCCAACTGCAGAGAAGGGTATCTTTGTGAGCTACAGTGAGACCTCAAAGGCCTTTCGGATTTACATTCCTGCACAGAGGAAAGTTGTTGTCAGGTGGGATGTGAAGTTCGAGGAGGACAAGGCCTTTAGGAGGTCACGGGAGTTAGAGTATCTGGATCAGCCAGACCTTCAGCAGCAGTTGAGTCAGTCGCAGGGATCCAGTGGGCAAGGATGAAGAGGATCCGGAGGTACATCTATGACGATGCCAGGTCCGCAAGTGAGTAGTGGCTCGACGAGCCAGAGGGGTGGTGCTCCAGGCAGCATGCAGAGCAGACCACAGAGTAGTTCACTAGGGAGTCCACTGATGGATAGTTCACATGGTACCTCAGCTTCTATAGGTTCAGGTGCAGGCAGGAGGACAACAGACATGCAATCAGGAGTTCAGGCTATTGATGGTGATGAGGAGGAGGAGTTTTATTCTCCTATGGGAGAAGCATGCTCAGGGAAGAGGAAGCCCAAGTGGCTTCAGGACACCTTGAGAGATGCCACATTTGTTGCTGAGCCGAAGAGGCCGGTCAGAGAGAGTAGACCACCTTAGAGGTTTTGTAGCTATATGGCAATGGCTACCAGCATCCTTGACTCTGAGCCTTCTAGCTATGAGGACGCAGCTAGTCAGCAGGTCTGGAGAGAGGCGATGCAGAAGGAGTATTCTTCTATCATGAAGAATGATGTTTGGGAGGTGGTGCCGAGGCCTGAGGGCAAATCCGTGGTTACTTCCAGATGGCTTTACAAGGTAAAGCATGCTGCAGATGGTAGCATTGAGAAATTCAAAGCGAGGTTTGTGGCTAGAGGGTTCTCCTAGGTAGAGGGAGTTGATTATGAGGAGACCTTTGCTCCCGTGGCTCGATATACTTCTATCCGCTCCATTATATCGATAGTAGCAGAGATGGGTTGGAAGATCCACCAAATGGATGTGAAGACTGCACTTCTTAATGGCTTCATATAGGAGGAGGTGTAGATTGAGCAGCCACAGGGCTTTGAGGTACAGGGGAAGGAGTCCCATGTGTGTAGACTGAAGAAGGCTCTTTATGGCCTGAAGCAAGCTCCCAGAGCTTGGTACTCCAGGATAGATACATACTTGTAGGGGATGGGTTTCACAAAGAGTGAGGCAAATCCGAACCTTTACTATATTGTGATAAGTGAGGAGCCTCTCATTCTGGTGTTGTATGTGGATGACTTGATCATTACAAGTGCAAAGAGACTCATAGAGCACTACAAGAGAGATCTTGCGGCGGAGTTTGAGATGGACATCGGCTTGATGCATTACATTTTGGGTTTGGAGGTGTGGCAGGAGGAGGGGCATTTCTTCCTGGGGCGGGGGAAGTATATTGTGGACATCCTTGGCAGATTCCACATGGAGGATTGTAGACCCATGTTGACACCGATGATTACCAACTGGAAGAAGCTTCATGCTTCGGATTCCGAGTTGGTGGATCCCACATTGTATAGGCAGCGAATTGGTTCCTTGATGTATTTGGTCAACACTAGACCAGATATTTGGATATTTATTTTGCAGTCAACACGATGAGTCAGTGTATGTGTGAGCTTAGGAAAGTTCACTGGGTGGCTGCAAAACACATTTTGCAGTACTTACAGGGGACAGTGGATTATGGTCTGGACTACAGGCAGGGGGATGGAGTGAGGTTGGCAGGTTATACTGATTCTAATTGGGCAGGTTGTGCTTCTGATAGGAAGAGCACTTCAGGGTGCTGTTTTGGGTTGGGTTCAGCAGTAGTGTCATGGTTCCGCCGGAAGCAGCAATCAATAGCATTGAGTTCAGCGGAAGCAGAGTATATGGTAGCCAGTCTAGCTAGTTGTGAGGCCATCTGGCTTCGCAAGATGTTTTTTGGCTTATTTGGTCGGCCTTTGAGACCTTCAGTGATTTATTGTGATAATCAAAGTTGCATTAAACTCACGGAAAATCCAGTATTTCATGACAGGTCAAAGCATATCGGGATCAAATATCATTTCATCAGAGACTATGTTCAGAAAGGAGCTGTGAAGCTTGAGTATATTTCCACTGATGAGCAGGTTGCAGATATTCTTACCAAAGCCTTACCACGGGGCAAGCATGTCTACTTCAGAAACAAGATGGGTGTGGTGAGGAACACCTTCCTTGGTAAGAGGGAGTGTTGAAATTTGGTACCGGAGGACAAGTAGTTCCCTAAGGCTTTGATCTTTGGCCTAGGGAAAAGTGTCCAAAAGAATTTAATTTTTTTCCTAAAGTAACTTTATAGTTTTTACAAAGTTAAATCTAGTTTAAAAGTGACTTTAAGTGATAAAGTTACTAAAGTCTAATTTTAAAGTGACTTTAATAAAGTTAATGTAAAATTATAAAGGAAAAGTGACTTTGGAAATAAATGACTAAGTGGATATTTATTAAAGTGGGGTGAGTTAAAAAATAAAAAGTGAGATTTAAATGAGCATTTAATCTCAGCCCTAGATCTCATTCTATTTCAGCCATTGGATTTAAAAGTTACCCAAAAGTCACTTAGGATTAGATTAAAGGAGGAAAAGGAGGCAAGAGGTCATTCATTCTTTTATGAGCAGATTGAGAGAAGGAGAGCAAGAGAGCAAGGGAGATTTCTGGACAAGGAGGAGAAGGAGACAGCAGCTTGGCACACATTCCAAGGCAGCAGTTGAGCAGATTTGTACAGTGGATTTAGCACACAGTGAAAGGCTAATTTTGGCACGATTTTCTAGAAATCCGTACAGCTGGTTTGCACAAAAATAGAGTGGTTTGCACAGAAATCGAGGAGCAGTTTGATGTTTTTTCTGCACGCAAATCGAGGTCCGTACAGTGCATTTATTGCAGTCTGTACAGCGCATTTAATGCAGGTCGTACATCAGCATTTAATGCTGAAAGTGGGCACGAAAATCGAGGAGGCTGTACAACATTTATTGCTGTCTTGTTTGCTGTAATTTCCAGTTTGCTGTGAGGCACGGGAAAAGAGATAAGTTGTAAATTTGCTTGCTGATTTTTTGCTGAATATTTCTCACTGTAAAAAAAGGCATTTTTAGAAATAAAGAAGAGCTCTCGAACTAGTTTTCCCCAAGAGTTGTAGGGGGTTTTTCCAGGGTCACATTGACCAAAAATCACTGTGTTCAAATGTGTTAAATGACTGTTTGGACCTGCTGATTTTTTTATTTCTGCATTTTTCAGCATTTTGTAATATTTCCAGAATTTGTGTTTTCAGCAAAAATTTATTTTTTCAGTTGTTGAATGTATGGATATGGGAAAGGGCATTTAACTATATCGGAGAAATAAGGTGAAACTGAAACCGAGGTGGGAAATGAGAAATTTCTACAATATCTTCAGACAAAAATTGACGCTTGCTGACTCAAAATTTGGCCCAACAGATAAAATATTGCAAAGAGTCGAAGCCCTATATGAGAATTATCTTATCACTCTGCCTAAAGTCCTATATATATAACCGACCAAAGGTAGGCAGGGTTCCTATTAGGAAACATTTTAAATCTTGTTTGGATGTCTTAAACATGCACAATGGAAGGATGGTTTTGGTTAAATCATCATATTCATTTGGTGTAAGTTTGATTTACGGATCCACTTGATCAGGTTGATGATACGTTTAATACATTACAAAAATATCTCACATTGTATGGTGTTTGATATGTGTTTTAAAATCATGACTTCTACAAAATGCAAGTTAAAGCCTTATTATATGTTGCATAAACTATGCATTGGGCATATTTAAATTCAAAACTTGGGTTGGTGACCTATGTTTACGTCAAAAGGAATCTAAGATCGTTGCATGAAACAAAGGTTATGACATATGATAACTCATCTTGAAGTTCGTCAACCATATATTATGCATGCTTGAAATTGACTTGGTGTACACGTGGCATTGAGGTTATGGCCATGGAAGCATTTAAAACCATTCGTGGGTATGTACAGCATTCATTAATTTGAAATATTCCTTGTTATCGCAAATCAGAGATATCTTGGGGATTGTAAAATGGTTAATGAGATAAAACATATCACATCTCAAATGTTCGTGGGCATTTGAGACATAGTGGAGAAGAGGTTATCCTGCACTCAAGCTGCAAATTTGGCATGAATTGAGCACAATAACTGTAGTGTTCAATATTTTCAAGGAATATAAGGAAATGAGCTGACAGGGTTTTTAACGCATAGAAAAGAGATTTTGGCACTTGAAAATCAAGGTTTGTAGTCCTTTTTCACTACAACAGTTTTCGACTGATGGGTACTGTAACTTTCTGTTCAATATTTAGTTGGCTCGATCGCTCATACTTTTTTTCCATCATTCTCCTACTATACTCATAACTAAGTGCAGATTTTAGCATAAACGAATACAAGAAAAAGAAAAAGAAGTGTTGGGTATTCACTCCATCCAGAATATTCAAATTCTTCTGTACACAATTCATATTGCAGACTTTTATCTCCCCACTTCTGTTCCAAACTCATATTGCTAAGCATAAATACATACAAGAAAAAGAAAAAGAAACGTTGGGTATTTGCCCTATCCAGAATATTCAAATTCTTCTGCACACAATTTGTACTGCTGAGTTTTACCTTCCCATTTCAATTATGTTCCAAACTCATTATTTTGTCCAACGCAAGTATAGCATGCACAAACAATGAATTAGGCACAAAACCCCATAAACTAAAAAAAATTACTGACTCCAATTTTTATATTTGTTAGGGTTCTGTCCCAAAATATATTGCAAAAGTTATTTTGTTTGAAATGAACACTTGGGTATAAGTTATAAGTCCTACCATCACCTCTCTGATTTCAATACCACCCTCTTATCATTGTTAACAGCAGAAGAATTAATTTTATGAAAGGAAATGACATAAACAGAGTACATAATCCATGTACAGTGAAAAACATCAAATACATCTTGTATATAATGATGTATGCCTGTTCTAAATAAGAGCCATATTCTGATTGATCTTGCATGTAAATGAATATGTCCATCCAAACCTTACAGTCCTAAACCCTCACCATCAATTTACTATGTTAATGAGAAAAAGGTTGAAGTTACTATCTGTTTATGTTTACATGCAATGAATACTAGGTTACCTATCTAAAATTGTTTGTGAAATTAAGAATGATAATGTTTTATCCATACTGCCAGATAAGTTTCTTTAGCAGAGGTTCTGGAGGATCACGATGAAAACAAGGGAGAAGACTCAATGTGATTTGGCAGGAAGGCAGAAATAAAAGAATAAGATTCTCAGTACATTTTGATGTTAATTCAGATGAGTTCAATCAGCTACCTCAGACAGGAAATCTGCTCGAGTGAGCTAGCTCTGCCTCAGATTTTTATCCCTACAAATGCTCCCTTGCACCCACATCCTAGCATAGCAAATATTCCACCTGCTCAGCCTTATCTTGGAAATGGGTGTGTGGGAAATCAAAGAAACCTTTCTCTGGGGTAGTAAATTTGCCAGATAGTCAGGAACCACAAGTGCCAACCATTTCTGCCTTTGCTACATCTGCAATCTCATTTTCATGACACTAACAGCCTGTTGAAATTATGTCTTTATCACTCGAATTGTCAAACAAGGAAAAAGTAAAACAACCTATTGACAAGTTCCCAGACTTTGAAAACTCTATATCTTCTCCATCTATATCTTCCCACTCAAGAACAGATACTAAGAAGACAAAAGGGGAAAGCAAGAAGGAAATATTTCATTTAGATATTCATCCAGAAATTTCTCAGTACTAATGGTTGATTCAGCTTTTATGATTATGTGAGGGACACACGCACTCCAATTAGGCATTTTAAATTATAACAATTATGTGACTATGAGAATCAAATTGTTGAATTTTGTAGCTATGGTCAGTCTTCATAATATTCATTTGTTAAATTATATTTGTAAAAGAAAAATTATATGAAGCATGTTCTTCATGCTTGCAAGAAAAATGAAATATTTATTTGATTTTATATTCAAAAGAAAAATTATGAAAGGCATGTTCTTCATGACCTTTGCAAAAGAGAAATTTGAATTTTCCAATTTCTATTTTTGCCTTCACAAGTGACCAAGTCAGCCCTCCAAGACATCATGTCGACTTGCCCAAAGAGACACCCATTCACATCACTTAAAGGCTATAGGTAGTCCATTTGATCTCCTCCAAGAGAGCACTTCGGATCATCATATATCTCTGTTCTAAGCGAAGAAGATGAGTATAAGGCCGAAAGCAAAAGGAAGAAAATCGCTCTATCTGCCCTCACTCCAGTAACCAAAGGAGGCCGAGTTTTGGATGAGTTTTCTGTGGTATACTTTCTGTGGCATAGTGCAAAGTCTGAGGCTGAGTTGCAGGACAAATTTCAGCCCTCTTGTAGATCTGAAGCAGACTTTATTGTAGAGATTCTGTGGACAGAATTGAGGACACTTGTCTTGGATTTTGTGGAGGGTCAGCTTGGCTCTTGGTGGATGGTCATCTTGCTGGTTAGTTTGACCTTGATGTATCTCTTGTTGCATTGATTCTCTAAGGAAAAGGTTGGGTGGGTTTTTCCCCTTAGTGGGTTTTCCCAGGGTAAAATCTTCTTGTCTCTTTGTGCATTGTGATCTCTATTGCTCTATTGTCTCTATGGATGAATTTCTGAATGTGAAATTGCTTAATGATACATTGAAAGAGCTAAATAAATCATCTACATCATTGGAAGTAATTATCAAGTTTCAGAAATAAGTACTTGTATCTATTGTATTGGAAAATCATCACAAATATCATATTTTTGGGAGTAACAAGGTTATGATATCTATATATGTTTTATGGTTTTTCGCACCTGATTTTCATCATGACATGCATATTATTACATATTGTTATTTTGATGTTTAATGGAAGTCACAAGGTATACAATTATATAATGGGAATCATATATTTTTATTTTACATTTTCATATGATCTAGTGGGACTCCATCTAAATTTTTACATTAAGTTGTGAATATAATCCCTCGATTACCTCATTTATTAAAACTAATGTGTCATTGATTCTCTTATCTCCTTTGATTTCCTATAAAGTTTTTATTAATTAAAAGGAAAATGGTTATAACTAATAATTACTGAAGGAGAATATTAAATAAAAGGAGATCAATGCAAAAGGGGGTGATACAGAGAGAAGTTTCCTAGGGGCTTGAGATTTTTAAATTAAATTGTGATATAATCTCTCAATTACCTCATTTATTAAATCTAATGTGTCATTGATTCCATTATCTCCTCTTGTTTCCTGTAAAGTATTTTGTAAGTAAAAAGAAAATGTTTATAACTAATAATTACTGAAGGAGAATATTAAAAAAAAAAGATCAACGAAAAGGGGTAATACAGAGAAAGGTATGTTAGGGGCTTGAGATTTTCCTCACTTATTAATTTCATATCCATACTTTGTTTTCTATGAACTTAGCAATTTTGTTGATAGAAGGAAAAGTGACACAGAGGCAAAGTGGAAATATGATTTGGTCTTCTAAATGAGGTAGTTTATTTTCCTGTATGTTTCCTCTGTTTAGAAATTCTGAAGATTTCCAGTTCTAATCAGTGATATATTTTGCATATTATAAACTATTGTCCATCGTGTCTGCTTGGATGGTCCAAGTCAAATCATTTTCAATCTTGTCATTTTCGGATAGTTGGTTGTCCTTGTATGATTTACATTACATCTGGGACTTCTAGAGTCATCTTTGGCCAAGTTCTCACAAGGACTTGAAGAGGTTTTTATGTCCAAAACAATTGTATGGGTCATTTTGATATTAAAGGATCATCTGGTTCATTCATCTTATTTTGAGTTTACTCTCACTGCTTAAATGATTTTACTTTTTCTCCTATATAAAAAAAATAATGATAAAAACATTAATTTCAGCCTTATTTCTCATTTTAAGGTCGTTTTAATCCCTTTATTATCTGAATTCTGTTTATTCTTTTGTGCATTTAAAGATTTAAATATTGATTGTTAGATGGTTTATTGATTGATATTTGTGCATTGATTTGTTTTCATTTTTCTATTGTGTGCTTATTAGTTATTTCTTTTTTTTCATTTTTATTTTTTAAGAAACTTAAAATTGTAAAATTTCATAAAACTTAGATATTTGTAAATACTAAATAGTTAAAAAAATTTATGAGCTCTCATGCTAAGACTTCACTTTAAATGAGGTTTTTCGCGTTTTCCTGAGGCTTTAAACCCAGGGTTTCATTCCCATCTAACCTCGTTTGGTCTCACAAGCTTGAGGGGTCGATAGTTTCAGCTTCAACAAGGCCAGGTCTACATACTCTAAGGATGCCATGAAAAAGGACAAACATGTCTACCTCCAAATTACTGGAAAATGAATTGAAGATTCCAAAGCCATCTACATTTGACAATGGGAATAGGCATTAAAAAATTGCACCATTTTGACACACGTCCCTATTAATTCATGTCTAACATGTTGAATATAGGGTTGCGGGGAGCACGCCCCTCCACCTTGAATCCGCTCCCAAAGCACGCTCCCTAAAAAAAGTATGCTCGTTGTTTTTAAGGGAGCAAACGAAGGAGCAGTAACTCCTTGACCACTCCCTTTCGCTCTGAGAGCAGATTTTTTAAGGAGGGAGCAATCGAGGAGCTCCCGACCGCTCCCTCCTTAAAAAATTCGCTCCCACCAGCGAAAAAGTCGTGTGGCGGTCGGGCAAGGAAGGGGAGTGAAGGGGACGAGAAAAAAGATAAAAGGCCTTCCTCCCCTCCCATTATTCATCATTTGCATAGTGACAGAGCAATAGAGGAGGGCTTTTAGAATTGGAGGCTTGGAGCTTGAGTTGAGGAGGGAGATTGAGAGGATTGTTTGGGAGATTGAGGAGCTTGCAAGGGAGATTGGAGCTTGGGATTGAATGCCAAAGAGGTAGGAAATACACTCTAATCTAGCATTTTTGTTTTTTATATGTTCATCGCTAAATGAAAATGTTCTCTTCTCTCTTTCCCATTCTCATTCCTCCATTTTATTGCAGGCTCAAAACTTCAAGCATCATGGCTATATGGCTTGACATTCTCTTGTTGTTGGTTCCTTTTTTTGTTATTATGGTGTTGGAGAGTAAAAGGAGGGTTGATCATGATGAAGAAGATGAAGAAGTGGGTTTTAGTTTAAGTTGCACGATACGGGGAAATGGGTACGAGTTTTTGAAACGGGCACAGGTACGAAACATGACCTCCCCAAATTTTGGAAACGAGGAAACGCAATATATATATATATATATTAGGACATTTAAGAAATATGTGCAATCATAAAGCATATATGATACATTTTAATTTATTACATTATGATTAAACTGTCAATTGTCAATGCATAAACTATAAGTCTCTAAATTTACATCACATTTACTCATGAATGATCACATAATGAAAATAGCAACATCAAGAATCAGCCACGAGAAATTTCTAATTTCTTGTCTCGTGCTTGATTGGGAGTCTCCTCCTACATAGTCGAACGACCTTAGTGCTCTTGATTAAATACAAGTTCCATACCCTAGTACCCTACATGCTCTTGATTGTTGGGAGTCTCCCCTGCATAGAGGGCTTGGTTCTCTTGATTAAATACAAGTTCCATACCCTGGTAAATGACAAAATCCAATGGAAACATTGTAATCCCCCCAATCCTAAAATCCTGAAAAACAGATAAGTCTATTAGATTTTGAGTGAGATCTAAAATTCTACTTTCTCCATATGAAATCCAATGAGGGCAAAACCACTCTCAAACATCCTGAGTCATTTCATGGTAATGTTAAAAATTTAAGTAAAAGTTAGCTGCATAACAACACTAGGGCCATAGGCTTGAACATCAAGCTGCCCCACTCAGAAAATCCTCTTTTTTTATAACTTGAGAGGTACCTAGAAGCATCCAGATGTCCTTTTACTTTAAACATTTAACATTACCATGAACTGCATATCAACACTAGGGCCATAGGCTTGAAAATTAGGCTGCCCCACTCAGAAAATCCTCTTTTTTATAACTTGAGAGGCATCTAGAAGCATCCAGAAGATATTTTAGTCACCCAATAAAAAATTAGAAGCGAAAACATAAAAAAAATACAAGAAAAAGTCAAGTTAGAAGAGGAAACTCCATCGTATGGCCTGGAAACACGTTTCCGGCCGTACTGGCCACATTTCCTCCTCGAGAAACGGGCTAGTACGGCCAGAAATGCATTTCCAGGCCGTACGGTACGGGTTTCCTCGTTTCCGTTTCGTTTCCGGCCGGAAACAGAGCCTTCTCCAACGTTTCCTGCAACTTAGGTTTTAGTGAATTTGATGAAAACCATGGAGAGGAGGAGTACCTTGGTGAGGAGGAAGAGGAGAGTGGAGATCATGAGGGCACAAATACTAAACCAGACCAAACCCCATCGTGGAAATATGTTTCTAGGCCTGAAGAAGGGAAAGGGGGTGGAACCACTAAATTTTCACGCCTCCATTGCAAAAACACTTACAAAGGTTCATACACCCGTGTAGGAAGGCACCTCTGTGGGAAAAGGCCATGGGATGGAGATAAACAAATAGGAATCAGAGTATTGGAATTTCTAAGTCTATCCGTCAGAAGTTCTTCCTATACTATCTGATTTATTTCTTCCTCCTTGTTCATTTACTTAACAAGTTATTTACCATGTAAATACTGAAAATTAATACAAGTACAATATCAACACATACAGATCATCAACTGAAAGAAACAAGCACACAAGTGACACCGTTATTTTTGGACTAATGTCCTCGGAAAAACCCAATGCGGGAAAACTGGTGTAGCTATCAGAGAGTTTTATTATTAAGCAATTTTAGAAACAATCTGGGTGTCAGAAATGGCTCACCAAATAGAGAATGTCCTCAGCAGTAGTACTGCTCAATCGGAGACAGATATCAACTCCAATCTGCCCCATGAAATCTCCTAGCATCAACCTCTAGAGCCTCTGTGTCTCCCATGCTGGCCCTCCTCAGGCTCTGCACAGCTCCTGGCTGCCTCTACGTGACCTTTGGCTGGCTCTGTCTCAACCCTCTCCTGACTTCTGCGTTGATGCTCCCATACTATCTTTGCCTCTCAGCAGCAACTCTAATAACTCCTTCGATTTCCTCAGCAAGCCCTGCCCCAGAAAATCGAATTCTTGATCAACTCAATGTGTATTCTCCAACTAACCCTCAAGCCTCTTATACTTTTCTCATTGGTCCATCAACGGTCGAGATTAAATCTCTAATCAACGGCTAAGATTAGATTTGGCTTGATCCATGACTTTTGGACCATTCTAACTCAGTTTTATATTAATTCACAATAATATTTTATTTTTCCTAAGTTTAGACTTAGGAACCCCATTAAAAATATTAATTATTTTAATATCTCCCAAACTGGTTAGATTATGCCCAAACCATTTCTGGGTCTTGGAGATCTCATGTGCTATAGCCTCTCCACCAATTTTCGTGGCTAGAGCACATCCGACGCTACCCCTCATCAACACTCCCTCTTAGCGAGGATTGTGCTCTAGTAATACTCCTCATTGAGTATCACCCTAATCATCCAGCATCGGTCCCTGTGATGATGCTAGGCCTCCCCGCTCAACATCCTCTACACCGTTTCATCATGTACTGCTACTATTGGCCCTACCACTGCGACTGCTGCATCTGTATAGTAGCTCCCTCTACATCTGTGCTGCTACCCATGGCCCTACCACTACCACTGCTGCATTTGCACTGCAACCCCTCTCATCATGTTGCATCGTGTTGCCCATATCACTGCCATTGCTAACTGTTGCACTACTACACTGCAACTCAGTTACTGAGAAGTAAGTAATTGATCCTCCCAATTCTGACATCTCTGTCAGGCTAGAAACACTCCTGATGTTGAAGCTCCCTCTGTCACTGACAAGTGCTCCCTCTCTGACCTCTACGTTGCTACAACAATCTCTATGCCTCTCAAATTGCTGCTTCATGTTGTCCTGGAAATCCCGCACTGTATCCCTCTCTGTCGCTCCATCCGCACCCGTCTCTACTGACATCCGCCAATCCTGCTACTCCTCTTTGGGGCTCTCGTAGCAAGGTATAATCCAAGAGGTTGGGTACCTCGAGGATCCTGCCCCTCATCGCCTGTAGTCCGTCTGACTACAGCTCGATGTCTCCCCACCTCTTCTCTCGAGGTATATGAGCACTCATGGCATAGTCGTCATCAGTTTCCTCTTCCTTCTCCGCCTTAGCTGACGCAGCCTTGGTCTCAGAAGCCTCTCCCTTGCTCTTCTTCCTAGGACATTGGTTCGCACAGCAACCCAGTTCCCCACAATAGAAGCACTTCCCCTTGGAGAGGTCCTTCTTTCTTTTATCCTGCTTTCCAGCAGATGTGAGAGCTAGATCTCTTCTTCTTCCTTCTTGACTCTGACCCCTTTTCTGCTACTCCCCGCCTTGGACACCCATCTGATCTCTTCTTGATGAAGAGCCGCCCACAATTCCTCCCAATCTGGAAGGCTCGTCCTGCCCAGTATGCTTTGGAGAAATACCTCCCAATCCTCTAAGACTGCATTAAATGTGGTCCTCACCATCAGTCCCTAATCCCGTGTGGCCCCTATGGAAGTTAGATGATCACGGATCTCCTTCAATCCACCGAGGAAGACATCTATCTACTCTCCCTTTTGCATCTGATATGACTGTAGCTAGTTTTCAAGTAACATCCTCCTCTGCAAAGAAGCATGCTGGTACAATTTCTTCAGGGCCTCCCACATCTCATTTGTCGTCTCCTTCTCGGCAATGTGTGGCACCACATGATCCTTGACACCATCAAGGATGATGCACTTTGCCCTGGCCATTGCCTCCTCGTATTTGTCATTTTCAGCTCGGTCAACCGGGATCACTATTGTTTTCAAGGCAAAGTGTTTGATGCGATACCTGTCTAGAATGGACAAGAACTTGGCCTTCCAGACTACGAAGTTTGATGCTTCGTCCAGTCTATCCTGATCTCTTAGCCCATTCACTGCCATTTCGCTGCTCCTCTTTCAACTCTTTCAAGTCTCTCTACTTCCTGTCTGGAAGTTCTCGGTTTGACTCCCTATGAGCCTCGATTTCCCTTCTGGAAATCCCTCTGCCAATCCTCGACAGCAACTCTCTCCTCCTTGGTCTTGCCCTGTTAGGTATTGTTGTAACCACAGTACCCCACCAACTTCGCTCTGCAACTTACCCATAGCCTCTTATGCCCTAGCAGTTTGAAGGTTAGAGCCTTTAGGCTCTGTGCAATCCTGGCACTGGCACAATTTGCACCTCCTGGCCATAGCATCGATCCTTCTTGGTTGAGAAAGATGACCAGGCACTGCGCAGGTCAGGTCTGCTCCTCTCTGCCTCAACGTTGATCCTGCTCTTGGCTCGAACTGATGATGCAGGCTCTCTGCGTCAACCCTTCCTTGCTGCTTTCTGCTAGGAACAACTTCTGTCACTTAGGACAATTGTGTATGTTATTGCTGCTCTGCTCGGCTAATGCCTTCAGTTATCCTGTGATCTGCAACCACGCTTTGATACCATGTTGGAATTTCTAAGTCCTCTGTCAGAATTTCTTCCTGTACTAATTGATTTATTTCTTCCTACTTGTTCATTTACTTAACAAGTTATTTACCATGTAAATACTAAAAATAAATACAAGTACAGTATCATTACATACAGATCATCAACTGAAAGAAACAAGCACATAAGTGACACTGTTAGTTTTGGACTAATGTCCCCGGAAAAACCCAATGCGGGACAACCGTGCAACTATTAGAGGGTTTTATTATTAAGCAGTTTCATAATACAATCTAGGTGCCAGAAATGGCTCACCCAATAGAGTATGCCCTCGACAGTAGTACCTCTCAATCGGAGACAGATATCAGCTCCAATCTACCCCACAAAATCTCGCAGCGTCAGCCTCTAGGGTATGCGTCAGCCTCTCTGGCCCAACGTCAGCCTCTCAGGGCTCTGTATCAGCCTCTGGAGCCTCTCCGTCTCCCACGCTGGCCCTCCTCAGGCTCTGCGCAGCCCCTGGCTACCTTTGCGTGGCTTTTGGATGGCTCTGTGTCAACCCTTTCCTGGCTTTTGCGCTGATGCTCCCGATATTATCTTTGCCTCTCTGTTACTATATTCACTGCCCCTCAACTGCAACACTGATCACTCCTTCAGTTTCCTCAACAAGCCCTGCCCCAGAAAATCGAATTCTTGATCAACTCAATGCGTGTTCTCCAACTGACCCTCAAGCCTCCTCTTATACTTTTCTCGTTGGTCCATCAACAGCCGAGATTAAATCTCTAATCAATAGCTAAGATTAGATTTGGCTTGATCCATGACTTTTGGACCATTCTAACTCAACTTTATATTAATTCACATAAATATTTTATTTTTCCTAGGGTTAGACTTGGGAACTCCACGAAAAATATTCATTATTTTAATATCTCCCAAACCGGTTAGATTCTACCCAAACCATTTCTGGGTCTTGGAGATCTCATGTGTTATAGCCTCGCCAATAATTTTCGTGGCTAGAACACATCTGTTGCTATCCCAAATCAACACAGAGCTTGTTTAAGTGTGTCAGCAACACAAAGAGCCAAATACATAAGGGAAGAGGATGAATCCCAATACATATCTAAAAGATCAAAGGGTATCTTTGAACATAGCCCACAATTGTTGAAATTTCTAAGTCTAACACGTTAGAAATCCCTACCACATTATTTGGTTTATTTCATCTACTTGTTTATTCCATTAACAAGTTATTTATACATATAAATACTAAAAATAAACACAAATACAGGTTTAACTCATATATAGATCAGCAATTGAAATACTAGACAAACACACAAGGGACACCGTTATTTTTGGACAATCGTCCCAGGAAAAACTCAATGTGGGAAAACAGGTGCAGCGGTTTTGAGGGTTTTATTATTATGCAAATTTCTTGAATACAACCAGGGTGCCAAACTGGCTCACCCAACAGAGATTTTTACACGGCAGTAATACCTCTTCTCGGACACAGATATTCAGCAAGTCTGCCCCACGAAAATCCTTCTGGCACTTCTCCAAGGCTCTGTGTCAACATTCTGCCTCTCTGCGTCAGCTCTCTGGTCTTCTGCGTCACCCAAGCAGGCCCCTTATCCTCTGCGCAGTCTCTAGCTCCCTCTACCTAGCTCCCTCTGAGTTTCGACTTCCGTCCTGGAAATCTCCCTCGAAGTCCTGATTTCCCAGCTAGAAATCTTCCGCTCCTCTCCAATCCTCTTTGCAACTGCAACTCGGATTTGGATTTCTTGGCTAGAAATCCATCAAGGCGGCGATTCCCTCTACCTTGATTCTGTCTTGTTAGGTACTGTTCTGCTCCGACAGACACATCACCCCACCAACTTTCCAATCCACAATCTGCCCACAGCGCCTTAAGC
This sequence comes from Pinus taeda, assembly GCA_000404065.3. NCBI lineage: Eukaryota > Viridiplantae > Streptophyta > Pinopsida > Pinales > Pinaceae > Pinus > Pinus taeda. The sequence goes on along the minus strand of APFE030194504.1, from coordinate 94,943 downwards.
CCCCAACAAGTGAAGAAACTAAACATTCCAGCTCTGCGCAATCCCGGCAAAACGCTGAATCACTCCTTTGGCCAACTGCATCAAGCCTACCTGGCTGAGTAGGATGACGTTCTTCATGAGCCTCTTTTGCCTCTCTCTGCCTCTGCGATGGCCCTCTCTGGTTCGAAATGATGATGTAGGCCCTCTGCGTCACTCCTTCTCTGCTGCCTTCTGCTTAGGAGAAACTCTGTCTCTCGGGACAGCTACTACTGCTGCAACTTTCCGATATTGTTGGTGCCTTCAATCCTCCTGTGATCTGCAATCCTCTGATACCATGTTGAAATTTCTAAGTCTGACACATTAGAAATCCCTACTGCATTATCTGGTTTATTTCACCTACTTGTTTATTCCATTAACAATTTATTTATACATATAAATACTGAAAATAAACACAAATGCAACCTTAACTCATATACAAATCAGCAACTAAAATACTAGACAAACAAACAAGGGACACTGTTGTTTTTAGACAATTGTCCCCGGAAAAACCCAATGCGATAAAACTGGTGCAGCAGTTCTGAGGGTTTTATTATTATGCAGAAGTCTTGAGCACAACTAGGGTGCCAAACTGGCTCAACCAACAAAGATTTTTACACAGCAGTAATACCTCTTCTCAGAGACAGATATTCAGCAAGTCTGCCCCACAAAAATCCTTCTGGTGCTTCTCCAAGGCTTTACGTCAGCCCTGCTAGCCTCTGTGTAGCTTTGGAACCCTCTGTGTTAGCCTTCTGACTCTCTGCACTAGCTCTCTGGCCTTCTGCATCACCCTCGCAGGCCCCTTAGCCTCTGCATGGCTCCTGTTGCCTCTGCGTACCCTCCTCAGTCACCGCGCTGACCCTCTAGCATTATCTCTGCCTCTCTGTTATGTACTCACTGCCCCTCGCTGCAACCGATCACTTGTTCGAATTTTCTCAGCAAACCCCGCTCTAGAAAATTGAACTGACTGATCAATCTTGGTGTATCTCCAACTGACCCTTAAGCCTCCTCTTATACTTTTCTTGTTGAGCCTTCAACGGCCGAGATTAAGTCCCTAATCAATGGCTAAGATTAGATTTGGCTTGATCCATGTCATTTAGAAGGACCCCATTAAAAATATTATTTTTTTTAATATCCCTCTAACCGGGTGGAATTTCCCCAAACCATTTCTGGGTTTTGGATATCTCATGTGCTTTAGCCTCTCCACCAATTTTCATGGCTAGAGCACATCTGATGCTACCACAAATCAACAACAATCACATGCACAAAGGACTCCATCAGCTTCCTCCCATGGTAGTGGATATGGAGGCATAGGTACAAACATCTCTTTAAGGCATTGAACCATATCAAATTTCCGTGATGAAAAGTGTAGGAATGATTCGGATTCAAAAATTTACCAGTTTCTTGGCTCACCATATTGGCATGAAATGGTTTCTGCCATAAATGATGTCCCCAAAGGATACAAGAGCCCGCTGGGCCAGGAAGGGCTGATGCAGTCCCTAGAGGCAGACGTTGGGGTTTCGTGGGGCGGATTGTGGAGTTGTGTAGCTACTAGAGTGTTTATCCGAGGTTTCAGCCAGAATATCTGCTTCCAAGTAGAGAGGTACTACTGCCGAGATTTTTCTATGTTGGGTGAGCCAGATTTCGCACCCAAATTGTATTCTGAAACTTCTTAATAAATCAAACCCTCAAATAGCTGCACCAGTTCTCCTGCATTGGGTTTTTCTGGGGAAATTAGTCCAAAAACAATGATGTCACTTGCGTGCTTGATTTTGGTTCCTTCAATTGATGATCTGTAATGTGTTGAGCATATACTTGTATTTATTTCCAGTATTTACATGGTAAATAACTTGTTAATTAACAGAACAAGTAGGTAGGAATAAATCAGTAATGTACATGAAGGGTTTCTAACAGTTAGACTTAGAAACTTCAACACCACATGCTTGGAGCATAATGAAGCATCAGAGGTACATTTTTCAGTTGATGTGAGGATTTATTGTACACTTATACTTTGTGTCGATTTGGTATTAAGAAACCCTTATAACATGTTGTAATTGCCTTTACAATGAACCATGTTTCATTTTGGATAGAGTAATGTGAGATTCTGACCCTCTTATTTTTATTGTTATTATGTTAACTTAACACCCATTTTTTGCTAGATGAACATAACCTCACATTCATGACAAATTCTTAAAGTATGGCACCTATAGCCTTACAACAAAGTTTTCTATTATAAAAATCAGCAAGCGAAGGCTGATTTGTGCCATGAATAGCAGCCTTTGTTGCCTTACATTCTCATGAACTTTCCCTCTTTGATCTATGCTACCCTGACTCCATTAGACCAAGGTGTGATTAGGCACTTGGTCTTGGTATTTCTTCCTTGATGTTGCTTTCCCACACCACTCATTTATTCCACTTCTACTACAACCAATTGTTTTGCTTAAGTTAACTCTTCAGGAAATCACCTTGAGCATCCACTCTATAGCCTTAGTAATCCTATCTTTAGCAATGTTACATTTATCGTTATTGGCAATTTATCGTTAGGAGCCCAAAATTTAAATTATCGGCAATATCGGGGAAAATATCGGAAATTATCGGGAAATTTTAAAAAATACGAAAAATAATCATTTTTTTCAACTTTTTAACTTCTAAATCAACATCAACATCAAGCAAACACATTGATACATAATTAAGAAAATATAACTGATATATAAGATGTCAAGTGATACATTAGACATCAATATTGAAATATGATATTTGTCCTTAGTCATAAGATCTAATAGAATGCTACAAAATCATATCAAAAAACAAAATGTATCTCATGAGATGAATTGATCAAGGAGGATATTGGTGGCCACCCGCCTATTCCACCTAGACTTCCAATCGATTTCATCAATTTCCTTGTTTATAGCAACATTTACAATTTTTAGCAATTTTTTCAAGTTGAACCTCTGGAGCAGTTTTGACCCCCTAAACGGCGCTTTTTTAAGGTCTGCAGCAAGCTCGTAGCCGTAGGTAGGGTCTTGCGGCAAATCCTTTAATACTCGAAGAGATCCTTCCAACGAGGTATCGTACGCACCAAACAGAGATAATATGACCAAGTTACAACCCCAGGAAGTTGTTAGCCCAATTAACCCCAACAGGGCCCACAAACTCTTGGCGTTCCTTCTCCTGGGGTTAGGATTTTGGTTGTTTAGGGTTTTCCCTTGTTCAATAACAAAAAAGCTCTTGAGCCTCATTGTAACACAGTTAAGAGGCATGTATCGCCACATCTCTTCTCAAAGAAAAGCAACCATCGCCCAAGCTAGTTTATTTCCATTTCTGTATGTAAGCATATTTCAGTTCTTTGATATTAATGAAATGAAGTTTTATTTCTGCTACATCTCTGTGTTTATGTATATATCTGTATTTTGTTGTGTTCTTGCATAAGTTCAGATAAGTGGTATCATAGTGGTCTGCTATTTCTCTGTTTTTCTTTGCATGTCCCCAATGACGTCAGGGTATAAGGAGTTAGGGCTCGAACAGGTTGAACCTTTGCAAGACCAGCATCACATACCCCAACGACCTCCCATGGCAGAAGAAAAGAAAGACGAGGGGGCAGGAGATCCTTTTAAAATATTGCTCAAGGAAGTCCTCAAGCGACAAAGGAACTCGATGATGTATAACTTTGCCCAGATCCTTCGGTGGCTACCCAGAGGCGACGCATATTCATCCAGCGACCACTTTGGAGGCACCACTCCTTTTAAGGTACAAGTTAACTTTGACATTCCCATATTTGAAGGTCAGATAGATGCAGACGTCGTAGATAGATGGTTAAATCTGTTGGAAGGATATTTTCAGTTCTTGACTTTTCCAATCGGGAAAATATTACTTTTGCACTCCTCAAAGTTGCCCCACATGTCAAGGACTGGTGGGAAACCTACTGTGAAAAAAAGGACGAGAGGGAATCCTCACTGTTTTCAACTGCACCCACTTCGAATTATTTCCGAGATGCCATCAAGGAACAATATTACCCTGTTGGGAGCTATGACGATAAATACATAAAGTGGACCACGCTGCGACAAGGAAAGACCAAGATGTGATGGAGTTCACAAATGTTTTCCATACCCTTCACACGAAGTTGGGTATCCATGATTCTAAGCGCCATTTGGTACTCAAGTATCGCAACTATCTACACAAGTACATCCAGGATGAGATGGAGTTCCTAGACATGTTTGGTGCCGCCTATCGATACGTTGTCAAAATCGAGCAGAAACTTAAACAGAAGAAGGAGACTTTGGATCTGTGAATCTGAAGCAAGGGAAAGGCGCACCCAAATCGCAGAACAAACAACAAAGCCAAGGTGGGGTGACCCAGAACAACCCGCCAAAGCCACAAGCAAAGAAAAACACCACGAAGACAAAGGACACAGGGAAATGGTGTGAGTTCCATAAGAGCCCCACTCACAATACAAGTGAATGTCGAGCCAAGCACTCACTGATGGTCGAGCTGAAGGCTTTCGAATCAGATGCATGTTCCGACTCTGAATTACAAACTGACAAGGGGAATGACAAAGGGAAGTAGAGTACCAATGCGGAGCCTAGTGCCACCGTTGCCACCACCAAAATCAAGAAGGATGAGCCCGAAGATCCAGAGGAGGGGAGTGGCTCTTCCACTCACAAATGTGGGTGAAGGGTTCTTCCCTGGAGTTCATTGTCGATAGCGGGAGCCAAAAGAACCTCATTTCAACAGAGGTCGTGAAGTGATTAGGCCTACCGACCACACCACACCTGCAGTCATACGCCATCAGGTGGCTTCACCAAGGGCAAGATCTCTGCGTCAGCCAACAGTGTCACCTTCCCTACAGCATCAAGCCCTTCACTAATGAGGTATTGTGTGATGTTGCTCCTCTTGAAGTTTGTGATGTATTATTAGGCCAACCATACTTGTGGAAGCGACATGTTGTGTATGAATCTAGGCCTCGCACTATTATTAATACTTTGGGCAATAAGTTGTACAGGATACCAAAGGTAGCACCGCCTACCGCCATTTCTTTGATCACTACGAAGAAATGCAGTAAGATCATTTCCCAGGAAGGGAAATTTGTTTTCCTTATGATTCACCCTTAGCGCAAGAAGAAGATTGTGGCCACGGCCTAGAGACAGGGCTCCTTTGCACGGCAGCAGCAGATGGACAAGGTTGTGGAGGAGTACAGGGACATCTTCACCTCACCCACAGGGGTACCTCTACACTGTCAGGTCAAGCACTCCATGAATCTGACCCTAGGCGCGCCGCTACCCAATGGATCAATCTATCCACGCTCTGTTTTGGAGAATGATGAAATCAAGAAGCAGATTCAGGAACTGTTGCAGAAAGGGCACATCAAGCCAAGTTCATCACCCTATGGGAGCCCAATCGTGTTGGTACAGATGAAGGACAAGACCTGGAGACTCTGTATAGATTATCGAGATTTGAACAAGATCACTATCCAGAATAGGTATCCAATCCCACGGATTGATGACCTTCTAGACCAACCCAAGGGGAAAAAATATTTCAGTAAGATTGACTTGAAGTTCGGTTATCACTAGGTACCAATCGAACCCTCTGATGTGTGGAAAACTACCTTCAAATCCAAGGAGGGCCTTTTCGAATGGCTAGTCATGCCTTTCGAGTTGACGAATGCCCCCGCAACCTTCATGAGAAGGATGGACAACATCTTACAACCCTTCACCAACACATTTGTGGTTGTGTATTTGGATGACATTCTGATCTTCAGCCAGAGTTGGGAAGAGCACTCCACCATATTCGACAGGTTCTCCAAACCCTGCGGCCACACAAGTTGTGTACCAATTTGAAGAAATGAACTTTTGGTATGACCCAGGTTCAATACCTGGGGTACATCATTGATGAGCAGGGTGTACATGTGGACCCAACCAAGATACAAGTTAATCGGGATCGGCCAGCCCCAACCACTCTAACAGAGCTCTGCAGCTTTCTGGGTGTTGCCAACTTCTACCGCAGGTTCGTGTTGAGGTTCTCTCATATCATGTGGCCTTTGAGTCAAGTCACCAAGGGAGGAGCGAAAGAAAAGTTCTTTTGGTCTGAATCCCAACATAAGGCATTTGTCGAGTTGAAGCATCACCTCTGCTCTGCACTAATGCTCACATTACTAGACCTGCAACAACCATTTGAGATCGAGACAGATGCCTTCGACTATGCTATTGGCGCAATTCTTACTCAACAAGGGCATCCAGTGGCATATCATAGTGACACACTTTCAAACACAGTCCGAAAGTATCCCACCTATGACAAAGAGATGTATTCCATTGTGTAGGCCTGCCGACAATGGAAAGATTACATTCTGGGGAAGGAAACGATCATCCACACAGATCACCGACCCCTACAGTTCATACAGACACGAGAAGTTGCAAAACGATCACCATCAGAAATGGTCCACATACCCGCAACAGTTCCATTTGAACATTAAGTACAAGAAGGGAAGCACCAACAATGTTGCAAACTGCCTCAGCGGGCTGTCGGTCATGGCGCTGACCACTATGCTAGACTCTTGTGGGCACGAGACTACAGGATGGCCGAATCTTTACAAGAGCGATCCAGAATTCGGCAACACGTACGAGACGCTCCTGGAAGGCAAACAAGTTCCAAATTTTCACCTCCAAGATGCACAGTTATGCCACTTGGGACACCTCTGTGTTCCTTCAAGCAATCGTGTCAGGATGATTTGGGAGGTGCACTACAGTCAAGTCCTTAGACATTTCGTGGTAGAGAAAACAGTGGCAGTGCGGCAGAAGTATTTTTATTGGTCGAATCTTCAACAGGGTTTTGGGAAGTACATCAGATCCTGCATTGCTTGCACAATTGCCACACTGACCATCAAGAAGGAATGCCTATATACTCCTTTGCCTACTCCTAATTGACCTTCGGTATCCATCTCCATGGATTACATGTCAGGCCTTCCTTCTACTAAGCATGGCAACAACTGCATTTTCGTGGTCATCGACAGATTCTCTAAGATAGCCATTATGGCGACTTGCAAGAAGAGTATCACAGCAAAAGCCACTGCTAAGCCCTTCTTTGAATGAGTGTGGGTAAACTTTGGGATCCCATAGTCCATTATCTCAGATCAGGACAGCAGGTTCCTAAGTACATTTTGGTCAAGTATCTAATCAATGTTGGATACCAAGCTCACTAAGTCGACGACTTTCCACCCCCAAATTGATGGCCAAACAGAGGTTGTCAAAAGGATGATCGTACACATTTTACACATGTACAACTCGAAGCATCCACGCACATGGGATGAAAGCCTTCGCTATGTCCAACACAACTACAATAAAGCTCTCCGTAGCTCAACTAGCCACAACCACTTTCAGGTGGGTTTGGGATTCCAACCATTATGTCCCATTGATGTGGCCATACCATTTGCAAGTTGCAACTACTCAGGCAGATTCGGCTCATGTCCAATCCAAAGCTGAAAGGGCCAACAGCTTCATTGAGCGCATTTAGCACATCCACCAACAGATCCATGACATATTGGACAGAGACAATGCTAAGTATAAGAAGTGACATGATCAGCAACGGGTGCCACACAAGTTTCAGGTGGGCAACAAAGTTTAGCTACATCTATAGAAGGAACGCCTCGCAGGGCCCCACCGCAAGCTTCGCCCACTCTGATATGGGCCACACGCCATCACCAAGGCTGTAGGGGACAATGCCTTCGAGCTCAGCATTCCATCGTTCCTTGGCCTGCACCCGGTATTCAATGTGGACCGCCTTCAGCCATATTTTCCAACATTGTTGGACACATCTGACACTGCAAGACAACTCACACCAATAGAGTTAAACCTCGACTACATGGAACAGGCCACAACTGATCGGAGCATGGACACGCAGATCAAGAACACTCACCAATAGAAGATCCATCAATATCGAGTTGTCAAAGCGGGCCAACTCCTTCCCCAAGGACCAGGTTCAACAAAAATTTCCTCACTTCATGGAGGCTCTTCATGCAATGGCGACCATTGCTTCCTAAGGAGGGAGGACTGATCCAAGTGGATATTGGTGGTCACCCGCCTATTCCACCTAAACCTCCAATCGGTTTCATCAATTTCCTTATTTATAGGAGCATTTACTATTTTTAGCAATTTTTCGAGTCCTGAACTTCGGGGGCAGTCTTGAGAAACCTAAACAGCATTTTTTTGAGGTCCACCGCAGGGTTGTAGTCATAGTTTTAGGCAGGGGCCGGCGGTAAATCTTGTAGTACTCAAATCAGAGAGATCTATCCAAGGAGGTATCGTATGCGCCAAACAGAGATAATATGACCAAGTTACGAACCTGGGAAGTTGGCTGCCCAACTAATCCCAATAGGACCCACAAACTCTTGGTGTTCCATCTCCTGGGGTTACGGTTTTTGTTGTTTAAGATTTTCCCTTGTTGTTCAATAATAAAAAGTTCCTTGAGCTTCATTGTAACACAGTTTTGAGGCATGTAGCCGCCACATCTCTTCTCAAAAATAAGGTACCATCGTCCGAGCTAGTTATTTCCATTTTTGTGTGTAAGCATATTTCAATTCTTTGATATTAATGAAATGAAGTTTTACTTATGTTGCATCTCTATTTTTATGTGTATATTTGTATTTTGTTGTGTTCTTGTATAAGTCTGAATCATGAATCATGGCAATGAAAACAACTGATTTCCCCTTGTTTGCTTGATAGAAAATGGTCACAACATCCTCAACAATGTTATCAAAACTAGACCAAAGGATTGGTCAACCAAAATACAAAAAATATTCAAATTTTGAAAAGAACATATATTTCATGTGCATCCATATGAATCCAAATTATTATACACAAATAGGAAAAAAATGTCATGTAAAAACAAGGTTGCATATAACCAAAATATCACCAAGAGAATCAAAATAGATCAATAAAGAGGCTCTAAATGGCCTCTGAAATCCAAAGAAAATCATGCTACAACAAATAGCTACATAACATCAAAATCATTGCCTATATTGGGATCCTTCGCATCAAGATCACCCTCTCGGCTTTAAAATAAGATATAAAAAGCTTAACATCTTAATCAATGATTTTGCTTGAGTGAAGTGTACATTTTTACTAGGGTCATGAATGAGGAGCTCAACAGTCAATGCCACCAACATTGAGGTATATAGAGGGCTTGGTGATCTTGATTAAATGTTAGTTCCATACCCTCGTGCATCACAGAATGTAGTAGAAAAGTTGCAAACCTGCCAATCCTAAAATCCTAAAAACTGTTAATTTTGTTGGATTTTGAGTGGGATCTAAAATTCCACTTTCTTCATATGAAATCAAATGAGGTCAAAACCACCCTAAAACATCTTTTATCTTTCATTTTCATCATTTTACTTTAAGAATTTAATATTACCACTAACTACTACAGTATCTATCTCATGAGATGAACCATGGGAAATGAAAACAATAGATTTTCCCTTGTTTGCTTGATGGAAATAGTCAAAGTATCCTCAAAGCTCATCCCCTAACTCACTTTAAAAAATTAGATTGAAAAGAAAAAAATTGGTAATAAATTGAAATTGACAAGAGCATGGTGATAATTTCGAAGTTATCACAATAATTACCTAAATTATCACAACAATTACTGCTAATATTATCGTCGAGGATGGTTTTGGCAATATTATCGAAATAATTTTGATAATATCGCGATAAGTGCAACACTAATCTTTAGGGAAAGCCCCCTCGGGTTGGAGAAGAGCCAACCAAAAAGTGTGAGGAAGAACTAGTATGGTGACAATGCATAGCCTTCCTAAGTGCATAGAACTAGCCCTTTGATGCTTAGGACTTTACATCATTAGGGGGTGATATATTTTGTTGTAGCAATGGCTACAATCAACCAAGTTTGGACTTCATTATCATGTTTTGGTACTAATCCATTTCAAATCACTTCCACAAGATATATGCTTTAGAAATGTCTTGTGGTATCTGATACCTTTGGCCTTTCCTATAATTCAACCTTCAATTATATCATTAGGATTGAATTTAACATTCAATCAATAACACGCTCTTTAGAATATGTTCCAATCATCATTAGAAAGAGTTCTCTTTGTGACTTTCTTTACTCTCCAACAGTTGTTTTCCTAGATTAAGAGGACTAAGTGGGAATTATATATCCACCCACATAATCGCACATGAGTTCATCCCAATGTGGAAAAAGTCGACCTCGAGAATAAATCGACAAGGGTCCAGAAATTGAAAATGTTGTTAAATTCGAGAGATTTTTCAAAAAATCAGCGAAATTTATAAGTACAAAATATTCATTTTATTTTATATTTTTTTAGCATCTAAAGTGTCCACAACATCAAATAAATGCATTTCCACATAAATATGAAAAGAAAGCTAATAAATAAGATGTATAAGAAGTCTAGTGCTACATCACATATCAACAGTAAATCAAGTCCTGAATCTTGAGTCCTAACTTAGTCTCAACAGTCAAAATATCAACAAAAAATATAATAAATGTACATCATAATCATGAGTCATCTACATGTCATAAATTAATCAGTCACTGAGTTCCTCTGCCCCTTTAAATCGACAAAATAAAACTGGTAAATCACCTCCTCTTGGGTAGTGAGAAACACCTCCTCTCTCCATAGGCACAAATCGCAGAAGTTAGAGTGCAAAATGAGTGGAAAAATCACCCTTTTCTTAACATATACACAGCTCGACACCTCAATCACGAGTTTTTGGATAAACTCCCGATTTTATCTTGAGTTTTTCATTTTTGAAAAAATCGTGAAAAACTCTGCCAATAAATCGGCGAGTTGAAAAAATCGTGAGTTTCTGATGTTATCACTATTTTATCAGGACTTTTTCCACAATGGTTCATTCAAATTCATTTAACATCTTCTACTAGTATTATACACAATGCACAAGGCACAAATCAAGTCTTACACAACATAGTTGGGGTACACATCACAAATCCCTTCCCTAATTCATTTGCAATTCTACCACACTGATTTAATTTGGACATTTAAATGGAAAACTTGTCCCTTGACGAATTCAACCTATTGTCGCACAAAATGTCCAGGCACCGTGACAACGCTTAGAGTAAGGGTTGTCACTCTAATCCGTACTCTGTTTAGACTCTCTCCTAGATAAGTCAAGGGGGGTTAGTCCCTAGGGGTAAATGAATGAAGGAAACCGGTGGAATAGCTTAATGAAAATGAGAAAAGTTATGATTAACTGAGATGGATAGATCTAACAATTAAAACAAATAAGACACAACCACAAGATAGAAATGATTTTCAGACTAGTGCCTTAATATTCAATTAACCACGAACCTACTTGAAGAAACACAATCAAGTTATTCAAAAGAAACAACGATCTTAACATGCAAAATAGTATAGCAATTAAATTCCGAAACTAAATACCATGAAGAACCATGAAATTCAAATGCTAAGCAATTCACAATCCTCGAATTTAAACGATTTTTCTTTAATGACCCAGATCTAGAAAAATTTATCGTTCTCCTATAGTCAATCTTTAAAGGCAATTTAAAAGATTATTAAGCGTGTTTGACTATAGAGAAATGAAAATATCAAAACCACACAATTTTCCTTTTAAAGTTTACATTTAACACAAAAAGACACCAAGAAGGAACTTTAGATTTAAAATTCAATTATTCCTTAGGCGAATTTTAATATGCTAAGTTTTATGAGAAAATTTAATGTGGTAAATGAAGAAATTAAATTTTTAATGTGACAAAAGAAAAAAATCAAAAGGTTTTAATAACTTAAATTTTTAATGGGCCAAAGGCCACATAAAAATTTAACATTTTTAATGTAAAAGTGTGAAGTCCTTTGATTTAATTCCTTTAGAAATTTCAAAGTCGCATAAAAATAAAAATTTTTATCTTTTAGTTTTTATTTTAAACAAAATCAAAAATAAAAATAAAAAGTCAAAAAAGAAATCAAACCAAAGTCATAAATTAATATCAAAAAATAAAAATAAAAAGTGAAAAGCAACCATAAAATGAAATCCAAACCACTACGTGTCAACGCATCCCAACTTACATATACTCCCATGCAAAGCTTCACTTGCCCATGCTTTAACATCTCATTGATGCATTGGAATGGTTCACCATTCTAGCATGTAATTTACAAAAAAATTTGTTGTCAGGTAAGAAAAATAAATATGGTTTTCCTCCAATCCAAAAGAGAATATTGGAGTCTCAAGTTGTTACATATCATTCACCTTGCAACACAACATAATGCATACATGCAAGCAAATATGTACAATAAAAGACACCAATTTGCAGTGCAACCTAGTCAGATTCGACAAGTGAATGGGTATACATTCTTCATAATCAATACCTAAGTTAAGAAGATAAAGAATTCCCAATGCCAATGCTCCCAAGAAGCAAAATTCAAACATGGTCACCATGATTTGACATTCATTGCCACTATCCATGCAATAGAAGTCAAACATGGTCATAGCTGACGAATCTATTGCTCCAACAACTTTGAGTGTCTTCATTACTTGCTCTTATAGTGAAGTAAAGTGAAAGGAATTTGCAAATTTAATGTCATTCACATTAGGAGTTATAATATTGCAACGTAATATTTTTCTTGTGTTGCCATCAAGAATCATTAGATAGTAGCAACATAGTAGATTTTTGAGTCTTCACACTAGGAACAAATATATCCCAGCACGCCATATTGCATTGATTCTTTCAATGGCCCTGTTGCACACATTTTGTCAAAGTTTCAAGTAAGCAGTGGTGCCATATTTTTCTTCAGAGATCCGGATCATCAACCAGTGGTTTTTGAGTCATTATAAACCCATTATGCAAATTTGTAATGTAAATGACGCTAGTAAGGTCGTATATGTATGTAACAACCTAGGTAAGCCTATTATTTTGGCAAGAGTTTCAGCCTAAGAGGTTTTTCATATAACTGGCTCATCTGTATTTCTAAACACGGATGGTCGGCAAAGTTTTTTCCTCCAGCCTCACTCCAAAACTAAGGTGGAATTTTTCATCAAAATCTTAGATGAGTCCTAGTGTTTTGGTCGAGCCTTATGTAAAAGTGGTTTGGAAATAATTTAAGTTAGTTGGCTAAATTATTTTATTACAAATCACTTGGTCCGTTAGATCATATTGTGTCATATAATTGGGTTTGTAATTTGAGGGTCTAAGCCGAACAGGTATTTCCCCTTTAACGGTTGAATTTGTAAAAAATCTTATGTAAAAAATATTTTAGTGCATAGTCACTCGTACTTAGACACCATGGCTAAAATATTAGAGGGTGGAAAAAATTATTAATCCCCTCAAGTGTCAATGAATTAAATTTTCTGGGGAAAATAAATAAAAATTCTAAGCCAAAAATTTAATTAATTAGAGTCAAAATTAAATATCTTGAGAAATTAAATTCTTCAAGTGAAAAAATTCGTGGGTCTCGAAGGAATTAATTTTTGGAAGTTCCCCACCAAGGGAATATTGAAAATTTCAAGAAAATTTGGACCCTTGGACTTTGGTAGTTAAGTCAAAGTCAAATAATTTAAGAAATTAACTCAAAATAATTAATTTTGAGTTAATAAAAAAGGGATTTAATGAGAAATTCGAAAATTCCTCAAAATAAATATTTTCAACAGCTAATATTAAAAGATCATCAAGGATTCATCAACGGCCAAGATTATTTTGATGAGAATCAAGCCAACTAGCCGTTATTTTTCCACTTGAAGGATTTATCTATAAATTAGAGAGTCGTTTGTGTCAAAAGCCATCTGATGTTAGGCTAAGAAATTGTTGCAGAAGAATTGATGTAACACTATAGTCCCGCTGGGAACATTTATTTGAATCATAATAAAGGCTTTGGGGTGCAGTTCATGGCGTTCAGTGTTCATTGATTTGTGGTATGTGTTGGGTACGGGCTTTTTTATATTGTGCTTATTAATTTTAAAATTTGATTTTCATTAGATGGGGATAAAGTCATTCTATTGATAGATTCTAGGTTTATCTTAGATGATTTGATTCACCATATGTTTGACAAATTTTCTTGAGAAAAATATATAGTGTTTGCAAGTTCCCCAATCCTTGGTCCCCAAGTTCACAAATTGTGGGCATGAACTGACCTTGTTTGGACTTCAGATATCTATATGGTTGATTTAACTTCACTAAGACTATAGTGTGTATTAATTTTCCAAAGTATTATTAACCATTTATCAAAGAAAAACTCCATTAAAATTATTTCTCAAAATTTCTTTTAAAAGCCTTGTATATTTGTGGATTTTGTAAATAATTTAGTATAATAAATTTGTAAATTATTTTTTTACTAATTAGGGTTTTGGGGTTTTCATCATTTTTGTATATATTGGGGTTTTGGGTATTTTTATCTCCATTTTTGCAAGTGAGATCTATTGGAAATACTGAGAGGAGGGCGAATCAGTATTTCTTTTCAATTGTTATTATTACCAATTTAGATTCTTTACAATTTAATCAAAAAAAATGATTTTATTAAATATAGAAAAGGATTGAATATAATCTTTGATAATTTTGCCAAGCACCAACTTGGACTTTGATGAGGCTCCAACCTCTAGAGCTTCAACCCTATCTTGTCAAGGCACCAACACCAAGGACTCTGACCCTATAGTTTTACTTTGTCAATAAATGTTTGATTGTATTACATTGCTCCCAACGTCTTCTTCACTAAGCCCTGTCCTTTGTAGTCTTTGTAACAAGTTGCAGTCTGCACTACAGATTCATTTCAGGTCCGAGCCTTCCAAGATTAACCCAGTCAAAAGATTTTGTTTTCCCGCTCGGTCTTCTGCTTCCTTCTTTGCTCGACCTTTGCCTTCCGCTGGACCTTCGGCTTCCTTCTTTCCTGCTCGACCTTTAGCTTCCTCTGTTTCTTGAAGTTCAAGAGTTGTGAACTGTCTCACTTTCTCTATGATAGATGCCTGAGATCAATACTTGAGGTGAGGCGTTTAGCTTGTATTTATATGGGTTTCATCAATACCCAAAGGATACGTTCATTTGGAAGGAGAAGTCGACTTATTGCATATTACAAAATATACTATAAACTTTTTTATTTTCAGAAATCTCATAAGAGAAGGTCATACCCACATGAGGTCCCACATCCACGTCATCACCTTAATTGCAATTGCAACTTCATGGAAATCAGAGGTTTCACAAGGTGCACATGTTCTATATTGCAATATAGTCGATGCCCCTACCGACGGAGCGGATGTGATATGATATTAAATCATGTTATAATGGTGCAGCGGGTCCGTAATAATATCGCGATCGAAAGTTTTACCGTGACAACCCTATAAGACTTGCGATATGGCAGATGCGATGTTATATTAGGGTTGTTACTATAAATTGTTCGGGTCCGCATGTATTATCGCAATCGCAATTTTAGTGTGACATTCCTTTAAGACTAGTGATATGACTTCCGACGAGGAGGAAGTGATATTACATTAGGGTGTGTTCTATTGGAGCAATCAGGTCCGCAACTCAGATCGCAATCGCAGATTTTAATGTGACACATAATAAAGCCGCTGATAAAACCGTCGATATATTAACTCCGATGCGTTGGGGTCTTTTGTTAAAAAGGTTTTATTACATGTGTTTTAAAGGGTTTCCATGGTTTAATACTCAGAGGTTCCTTAGCTTCTCCGATATCTTAACTCTTCCGATATGTTGATTATTCTTCCTTTTGGCTTTTTCTCTTGGGCATATGCGATAGGTCAATAAAAAAAAACGAATTGTAACAGAATCCGCAGTGCTCCTCCACCGCAACACTCCTCTGTTGTTTTCTTCAACTCTTACTCTTGGCTTGGTTTTCCTGTGGCTTCTCTTGCTCCGATAGCTCTTGTTCTTGATTTCGAATGGCTTCCCTTATGGCTTTCCTCCTTGACTTTTTGCTCCTGTTACTTCATAGATCAACTCTGCTTCTCCTTGGCTTCACATCATCATTTAGTATTCCAGAATATTACCATATTGACATCAATGATAATCTAGATCAACAAGATCAAGTGGAGAAAGCTAGAATAGAGCTAGATCTAGGCCCTTGAGGGTAAGATCTAGTCTCTAAAATTTTTTTTGCAAGGCCAGCGATTGAAGAAATTGAGTAAAATTGTAAATCTAAAGCAAATTAATTTTTATGAAGTTGGGGTTTCAAGTTTCAGCCCTCCCGGGCCCAGATCCATCCTCCTAAGGCCCTACGTCACCCCTTTAGCCTCTTGCGACATCATTTTGAGCCTTTTAGGGCAGGCTATAAGCCCTAGAAGCCAAGGCCTCTCCTCCTTGCCCCATCGTCTAAGTTTTAGGGCCTTTTTAGGCCCGGCCATGAGGCCTAGAGGCATCGGCCTCCTCTTTCGACCTTATCTTCCTAGGCCATGGCCCTTGTGGGGCCCACGGCAACCCTTTAGGGCCTCTATTCCTTAGAGGGTCTTCTCTCCCCAGCATCAAGCCTTTCGGGCTTTCTCCATCCTCCTTTGCCTCTTCAGTGGTCTTCCTTGGCATTTTTCCCTAGTTTGTAGCCCTCTTCTAGCCTTGCTTGTCCCCCCCCCTTTTCTGATTTTTTTTTGGGTATTCAAGCTTGGTGTATTTTGCAGGAAATTTGGTCCAAAAGCTTGTGTTTCAGGTGGCAACTTCATTGCAAAATTTTGGCAGATTTGAGCAAAGTGATCTACAAGGCCTTGGGCCTAGGGTTTGCTCTCTAAACCCTATTCTCTCACTGTTTTGCTACAGCTGTAAATTCACCCTCATAACAGTGATATAACTACCCTAAAAACACGTCTAATTGGTCGAAATACTCTAAAATTGCAAAGTAAGTTTTTCCTAAATTTTTGGCCACTTGGGCTTTGCAAATCTAGCCTAGATCTACATTTTTGCTTGCTGGAAATTCTCTGCATAATCACTTAATCAAATCTAATCTTTTCTTAATAACATACCTAAAAGGGCTTAAAAATCATATTTTTCAGTTTGGCAATATTTCTCTAAATTTTGGGCATGTTTTGGCACTTGTTGTAGGATTGATAGCTCATTGTTTGCATCTTTACTTACTGTTGTAACAAGTTATTTCAGATCTGATATAATTCTTAAGTGGACTAAAAATCATAGTTTTACTTTGGCAAGTTGTTGGGCATCTCAGTGATCATATCTAATTACTATATGCTTGTTGTCTCTTGAATCTAAAGTGATTTTCTTACTACTATCATAAGGCTAATAAGCGCTGAAAATTTTGAAGTATTACTGTTGATTTTGGTTATTGGAAATCTAACATTTGCTTGTCTTGTCTTAAATATAAGAATTTCAAAAATTTGCACTCAAACACTCACTAAAGCACTCTAATCATAGCTTTCCTTGGCATTGAGTATTTTTGGGCATCTTGTGAATTTAATAAGCATCCTTGATAAGTGGCATTGAGTAATAAAATCATCAATAATCTATTTGTGGAATCATCATTGGCATCTATTTTGTTAGAGTATCTTGAAGATCCTTGATTATCTCAAGTGGTGGTTGTTGGCATCTCACCGGCTAATTGCTGAATAGAGGATCTTTTGTTTATTATTGGCATTTGTATCATTAAGCAATTGTTCTTGTTTAAGATTGTCTTTAAATACATTGTTAAGTACGCTTGGCATGAATTAATCAACATTAAGTACTTAAATCATATAAACAATCTTAAACTAAGACATCCACTCATAATCATTGCATAATCATTCTAAGGCTACTCTTGCATTAAAAACTTACCTCCAAGCATAAGCTTGGTTGATAGACTCCTAGGAAAACCCTTTCTCATCTAGCTTGAGGGACTCGGCCCTTCTTAATGGTTAACACAGTGACTTTGCAGTCGTCAAAGCCATAGTCTCTATAGCGCCAGAGGCACTGGGTGGTTGGAACACCAGGGGAGGTATCATTAATCAAGCCTTTGCTTGCTTCCAGTTGGCTTCCATCCCACAACCTACTCTGAAAATTGTTCTCAAAACAGTTAAGGAAAAGGTTCCATTTAGACTAGGCATATAATCCAAAACCAATCAAGATCCTTGCATTTCACCTAGATCTTAGGACTTGCACTTCATATAGGTTAGTTCATTATCTAAGCTGTAGTTGTCCATCCAGTTACTTGGTCATAATTTATAACAAGCAAGAAATTTTGACCCCATAAGGCACTGGTCTTAGTCCTAAATCTAATTGATTCCTTAACCTTGCTAAATTTTACCAAGTAGCTAGGCCACTCAACTGTGTCTCCCAGGCAAGTTGGTTCTCAACTTGCTTTCCATCATCTCATTTCGATATGGATTACCCCCCATAGCCTGTTGTTGGGATACAGCTAGAACGGAGTTGGCGGGGATTAGAATGGCAGCCCCCGCCCTAAGCAATGGTCGCGGTGCCTATACAATCTGAGCGACAACGTGCCCTATTATCACAAATCTAACACCTTGGAGCAGCAAATCCTTGCACAAGGTGCTAAGACAAGTGTAACATGGAAGTGTTACCAATATCACCTAGGTAATCACTTCCCTCTTTCTAGCGAAGCACGGATCCTTCACAACGGAAGCTTCCCTTGTAGACTCCAACTCTCTAAAGGCAAGAGGAAATCAGGTCTAAGGACACCTATATTAGCTACTCAAAATAATACCACTAAGATATAACATTCAAGATGAAGACAAGGCAGTTTATTTAAGGAAAATTTCAGATTTGGTGAATAAGGTTCTAAGACAATTTTGAGAGGCCTATCAAATCAATATTAGTCAAAGGAGGAAGCCCAAACACTACAAAAAAAGAAAAGGCTATGGCTGTTGCAAAACTTGCACAAAGACGATGAATTTCAGCAATAAGACAAGTTATAACAGCAACAAATAAAACAGCCCTTGAACAAGAATAATCAATGAAAAATAGGGCTGAAATAAAGAATTAAACTAGGGCTTAGTTAACTAACTAAATATCAATATCAAATTGTATGTAATAGCCCCAGAATGCAAGATATTTAGCCCTAACAGGACCGTAAAATAAATCAGCAATGCAAAATATGATGATAAGATCTACTTTTATCCATGCATTTATTTACAAAATTTAAATTATAGAAATCCATACATAAAATATAATAATTAAATATGATAATTCTTTTTATATATGGTGGAGCCCTATATTTAAAATAATATCTCTGGGCACCAATCCCGTTTATTAATGGAATTCGGGCTTCTAATCAATATAGTACCAGACCCTCCGCCCCAAATGTAAATGAATGGGTCGATGATTCACTACACAATAGTATAATTTAAATATCTGGGAATAAATAAAAATTAAATATTTTTGGTCAATTACACTTTTAATTAACTTATTTAAATTAAAAATAATAATAATAATAATAATAATAATTAAAATTGTTAAAAGAATTAAGTTTAGCTATCGATTAATTTACTGCATAATAATAACGTAAAGTAATACGTGATCTTATTTTCAATTCTCTCATTTTCGTAATGCTAATTATTCATTCTCATAAAGGTAAAAGCATCAGCCACTTGCCTACTTTACCTTGTAATTCACTGGGAGAGGGTTTCCAGTTAAAAAGCTAGTCTTCAATGCAAGGGTCCACGGGCCATGTTATCCATTACGCGTCGGATAAGCTACCTATCTCACGCCATAATTTAGCAAGCAACCATTTAGCTAGGCGGGTGTCGAATGTCTTGCCTCATATTTGCTTGTAAACTCTAAAGCCCATTCTGCATATAAAATCGACCCTAGTTTATGCAATGAGGAATTATTTTATAAGTTTGTGCGTTGGATAACGATGGATTAGAGTATGGTATGCGATGCAGTCTTATTTAAATTAGGTGATGTATATATTAGACTTACTTCTGTCAAGCTAAGGAGCGCATGCAATGAACCTAGGCATATCACACAACAATGGCAAACACCCTTTTATTGCAAAAGAATTCAGAAAATTTTCAAATTCAGGGGTTTCAGTTACAAGGCTGACAATCAACTTAAAGATTGGCATGGAGTACTGGACTATGTCGGCTCCAATAGCAATTTCTGCTATATGAGGGAGACATCCTGGTGCTCCATTGACAGCAGGACCGGTTTCTTTTGCCCTGAAAATGTCACTTATTGAACATCCTGATAGTCTTCCTACAGAAATTTGGGTTCATAGTTATCAACACAAATATTTCATCATGTGATGTTTTCGCAACATTCTCTCTTCGAAATGAAAATTGTATAGAGCAACCAACGATACCCTGAGAACTTGTTTTCTTCAGTTGAGCTTTTGAAAACTAAAAAAAATAAATGTCAGTGACACTCAGCGATAGCCCTCTGTCTGAGCTTATAAATGATACACCAACCAAAATTTCTTCGGTAAACTCTAAGAGTTTCTCCTTCATTTCGTTTTCACATTTATATATATGAATTATTAGAGTTTCTCCTTCATTTCGTTTTCACATTTATATATATGAATTCTTAGTAATATCAACATTGGTTGCATATCTTTTGCGCGAGTCATAGGCATAACGTTGCAGCCCTGACCTTATATAACATATAAATTTATATATAAGTTTATATTATAATTCACCCTGGTAAACTTTACTGCATAGAACTTGGATTACATATGTAGGTTAATTCGTAATTGACCCCGGTAAAACAAAAATTTCGGTGTTGATAATAGTGTAGAAGAGCTTAAACATTTTGTTCGCCAGTCATATAAGAGCACCGTGAGGAACTATTCTTCAAAATAATTGGCCGAAGAAAGTCATTTTTGTCATGATAGACATCTACCTACCACTAAACCAAAATTTGTATTATGTATCTTTCCCCTAACTGTCGAACAACCTGAGGTCAATAATTTTATCAGGTGGGTGTGTGCTTTTACATCAGGAGGAGGTTAATCCTGTCACAGGCCAGTCAGACGTTATAGGATATTGGGAGAATATCAAGCGTGAAAATGTCAAGACACCAGTAGAAGTCTATGCTATTCTAAAAGATGAAGTGTACAATATTGATTACAAAAGGATACCATTCACAAGAGAAAGAGAAGCCCTTGCCACAGATGTGGATGTTGTTCAAAGGCAACTAGATGACGGTGAAGAAGCACAATACTTGTTTATCCCCATACTGGATTTGGAGGAGTTGCATATGCAATCGCTATAACTTGTCTCAAGCTTCAAGCAGAAGCGCAGCTGGCTTGTGAGGGATCATCTTTGGGAACAGCTTATTGCACAGGCATTCCATCTGTATTTTAATTAGTAAAGTTTTCAAAACCGAATTTAATATAGTTTCTAATCACATTGAAAATTAAATAAATTTGCGTCATTATGGCTAGCGGAATTGACGAGCTTTCATACTACAGTCCAGCAATATAGTGTTTGAAAATTAGAGCCACGGGCTTGTATGGGTAGACTCCATTTGGTAAATAGGTGAGGTGAAATTTTCTTAAACTTCCCAGTTTAACGCCACTACTTTCTAATTTCTTCCTATATATAGTCCTATATAGGCTATAATTCTTATCTATTATGACTGTAACCTTAATTTCGAAAATAATACTGATTACAATATTTATATTTCTTATCTATTATGACTGGAAATACCTAGTATGACTGTAACCTTATTTCAACAGGTCCGAGAGTTTAACTTGCTCTGATACAAAAATGTAAGAACCCTGATTGTAAATTTATTTTTTTTACTACCAAAACATGAAAATTTGAATACTGAATTTGAAAGATTAATCTAATGAATACCAACTTGTCTGCTCTTGTTAATTTTAGGTATGTTCTATTGTTAGAGCAATTTATTTCAATTTTCACAGTTAGCTCAATATCTTTTCCAGATTAGCAATCATATCAGCATTAAAGTAAACTGTAGATAGAACATAAACATAAATCGCAAAAGACAAGCCAAGACAAGAGGACACAAGATGTGGCGCTAGCCAGGGACAAACCCAATGAGGGAAACCCTTATCATTCTCTTATATGTTCTTAATAGTTCAGCAAAGAGAGAGAGAGAGAGAGAGAGAGATAGTACATTTACAAAGAAGTCACACTTGACTTATCTAGATAAGAGCATAGACATCTCTAAGAGATGATACATGAGATCAGTTGAAGACATGCTGCTTCAACTGATTCTCCAAAGTGACTCCTTCACCTATCGTTGTGCTGCATTTCGTCATCATGCTGCACCTCACCACGCTGCACCATGCTGCACCCATCATCACTATGTTGCATCTCATCACGCTTCATTAATCATGACTATACCCATCACTGTATTGCATTGTGTGCCATTGCTGCACTATGTTGCCATACTAACCTATGTGTTGGTTGCATCTTGCTTGCTTGTTGTCCCTAGCATGCTTGTTATCCTTAGCATGCTTGTTGTTGCATGCTAGCTATCCCTTGCATGCTAGCTGTAACATTGCATGCTTGGCATATTTGTTGCTAAGTACCATACAACTATCCCAATGTTAGTTAGTTGTCCCTTGCATGCTGCTCTCCTTCAGAGACAGATGCTCTGACAGTTCCAGCAGTTCCAGCTGTCCCTGTCAGTTCCCGCCAGTTCCGACAGTTCTGGTAGTTCCGGCAATTCCGGCTGTTCCCAGCAGTTCCGACAGTTCCGGTAGTTCCGACAATTCCGGATGTTCCCGACAGTTCTGGCTTCTGCCCTCTACGTCAACTTTCCTGCCTATTCCGGCAATTCTGGCAACTCCGACTATTCCCGGCAGTTCCGGCTTTTCCCGGCAATTCCCGACAGTTCTGGCTTCTACCCTCTGCGTCAACTCTCTCGGCTGTTCTAGCAGTTCCGGTTGTTCCAGCTTCTACCCTCTGTGTCAGCTTTCCTGATTGTTCCAGCAATTCCGGCTATTCCCGGTAGTTCCGACAATTCTGGTTGTTCCTGGCAATTCCGACTTTTCCGTCTTTTCACGGCAGTTCTAGCTTCTTCCCTCTGGATTAGGGCAACATTATCCCTTAGGATCTCTCCTCCTACTAAAACCCAAAGACAATTAGAGAGGAAGAGATCCCAAGTATGTTGAAATGACTTGAAGGCCACCTCTACTTATACTAAAATGTTGAGCACAAGTAGGGTTTATTTGGTTGTTGGCCGACCTTGACGAATTGTCCCATAACACAAATAAATTCATATCTCCATGAATACTTAACAGAATCGGATGATCTTTAGATCAATCCTACACCTCTCTATGAGAGGGATCCAGGAAAAATATCAACTTCCATTAATAAGATGACCCACATGGAGTTTAGCTCTAGTTGCCAATTTTAACAGCTCTGCTACAAATTTGTCTGTTGTACTGTAAAATTGTCTACTCTAATGTAAATTTGTCTGCTCTGCTATAAATTTGTCTGCTCTACTGTAAATTTGTCTGCTCTACAACAGATTTGTCTGCTCTGCTGTAAATTTGTCTACTCTGCTACAAATTTGTCTGCTCTATTGTAATTCTTGTCCGACTATGTTACTAAATGGCTAAAACCTCCCTACCGAACTAGGTACAACCTAGGTACTTAGTCTCAAAAAGATTTCCAATTGAAGCAATTTGATTCCCCCATGCCCAAAAACTCCAGTATAATCAAGACTCAAGTTCCCTTCATAGTTGTACTACAGTATCCAAAAATTGTTCTCAACTCTATTTTTTCTCCCCCAAAATGGTTTTTCCCTTCTCTTTTTATTTCCTCATCCACCGCCTTCTTTTCATCTCCGTGTCAATATTTTGGTTACGTGTAACTTTTATGAAATCAAATCTCATTTGATTTCGTTGATTTTTATTTGGATACGTAGTTTTGATTTAATAAAGTTTATTTATTATTTTTTTAATGA